>JAKTTW010000009.1:0-248216 GCA_030560525.1 Diutina catenulata
GAATTTTCGACCTATCGAGGGTAAGTTCTCGTGACTAATGAACTGAAGATAAGTGCCTACGAATTCCGCTGAATTTGACTAGTACCCTATAATTTTTCTAAAAAATATTGGAACGACTGTATTTTAAGCGATGAAGGGGCAATACTTGCAGGAGAGTGCGCCGGGAGTAAAAGACGCCGGTGTGCCGTGGCCAGCCGTGGCCGTGCCCGTGGGGGCATAATGGGCCCGTTACGCGCGAACAATGGCCAGATCGCGGGTAGATCAATAGACGTTGGTCCACCCCACAAGCGACGTCGACACCACACAAGCGAGCTGACAAACTACGGGCCGTTACCAGAGAACGTCACCAGTTACGGACGTCACCAGTTGCGGTGTGTTAAATTGTTGCTTATGGGCGTAGCACGGGGCAGTGACACCGGGGAATGTCGAGGGCGCGGTCCGCATTCCGGCCTCCGGAGTGCATGGCGCTGATGCCCAGCCTCGCCCCATCAGGCCATCATCCCCGCAACGCCCCGTGACCGTGTCCGCAGTGGCCGGTGCCTGGTGCACCACGTGGAAAGTCACGCATATGAGCTCATAACCACAAGTGAAAAAGCCATGTTCCGCCAGCTAGTCCGGGTGCCGCTACGGTGGGCCTCACGCAAGACCAAGGCACTGCACCTGTTGCGGCGGCTGCCGAAGCAGGACCACTACTTGCTCGACCTTCTTCCCCACAACGGCGAGCACGAGGTGCCCAAACAGCTCGAGCAGCACTTGCTGACGGTGACCCTGGTGACGATCGGCGAGCAGATCGACTTCCGCCGGGCCACGGCGCTGCTACGGAACTACCAGGTGCTGGAGGTGATCCCCGACGAGGTGCTCAACATCAACATCAACGCCTCCACCAACTTGATGGTGCTTTCCAACGGCACCCTTGTCGGGTGGAACCTCGACGAGGACATCATCATCAACAACTACGCGCTGCGGCTCAAGCCCGCGGTGGACGAGAGCTACGTGCCCGAGACCGACGCCATCGACTGGCTCGACGTCAAGGGCGACGGGCCGCTGTACCTCCAGGGGGAGATCCTCGTGACCCAGAACAACGACCTCCGCGAGAAGGCAGCGTTTGCCATTGGGTTCAGCCGGCTGACACGGCTCGCGATCTTGGAGAACGCGCTCGACCGCTACTTGGAGCGCACGAAAATGACGTTGAACCACCGGTCGGAGAAGCTGTCGCTTGAGCTCACCGAGAAGCTCTACCGGCTCCGCGCCAAGCTCAACTTGCACTCGGAGTTGATCGAGACTCCCGACTTGTACTGGGAGGAGCCGCAGCTCGAGAAGATCTACCTGAGCATTTCACGGGCCCTAGACATCAACCCGCGGATCTCGATTCTCAACCGCAAGCTCGACTATGCCACCGACGAGCAGCGCGCGTACTTGCTGGTGCTCAACGAGCAGAAGAGCACCCGGTTGGAGTGGATCATCATCTGGTTGATCACCATCGAGGTGGGTTTCGAGTTGTTCCACTTTTACGAGCGCTACGGCACCAAAAACGAGTCCCTGTAAATAGCCTATGTATATAGAGTGCTTAAGGTTAGAGAACGATCTCGCCACTAGCCGAATGCAACGGTGCATTCCGAGCGCCATGCGTCCCGGCGCGGGGCCATAGATAAGCAACTGTGCCCGGCGATTTACGGTGGGTGGCCATGCCGAGCATAGCCGAGTTTTGGTGGGAGCGACGGCGGGGGGTGTATAGGCATTGGGCAATGGGTGTAAATGGTGGTGGGTACGTTTAAAGACCCGGTGTCTGCGTTCCGCTCCCAGCTTCCGCTTTCCCCTGTTGACTCCAAACCTTGCTTGAGTCATCGTGAATTTCTTTTTCTGTCTTATCAACGACGCAAAATTCACGTTGGTCGTAAATCACAAGGAAACACAGATACGGACGAATGGGTCACCCCTTGTAGGGGGCGCAGGGCTTTATCCCCGCCACTTGCTTTGTTGTAGAAAATCACGTCGCCATCCGTGGGCCTGTTCAACCCTATAGCCGCGCCCGTTATTTCATGCAGCTGCTGACGTTTGACAGCATCCCCCAAATCTCACCCGGTTGAAATCGGAAAAACTAGGTGGGGGGAAGGCTGACACGCCTCTACAGCTGCGGAAGGGGCATCCCGCGTCGAAGGCTGGTCTTAGGGTTACCAACGAACAAGTAGGGGGCGGCTTTCGTCCAGATCACCCCTGGTTTATATTGCGGGGTCGTTCAATGGCGTCCCCCACAATCTCTGATTATCGTTGCCGGCGGTTCGTTGCACTTATCAGAGGCGCAGATCCCTGTGATTGGCCGTGACGTTTCCGTATTATTCCGCGTTGCTGCGAACGATCACTAGCACGGCTCACGCGATGGCCCGCTCCAACCGCGGTGAAAAGCCAAAATCTGAATTCGCCGAGCGATCGGCTCGTTTATATAGTGTGTCTCTTTCTTATCAGCACTTTCCCGCTTGCTCCAGCTCGTTATCTTCCCCAGATTCTCCAACCGTCCCGGATCTTTATGCAGGTGGCGGGCGATGATTTTAATTCGCGTGGTGATAAGAGATAAGCAGGGCACAGGCGTAAAAATGGCAGGCGCTTTATATACTGCCGGGGCGCCTCGTGCGCCCGCTAATTTAGAGTGGCATGTACGGAAGACTAACGAGAGATCTATATGCCCAAGATGCGTCGTACAACCAGTCGCTGATTCTCCTATTTTGCGTGGGGCTGATTTTTGTCTTCTTGATGGTGGGGGGCATTGGCCTTCTTTACCTGGGGTTGGCCCGGCGGAAGAACGCGCTTTCGATGATTTTCATCGTGTTCTGCTCGCTGTTTGTCGGGTGTATCCAGTGGTACATCTGGGGCTACTCGCTTGCCTTCTCCGACACCGCCAGCAACGGGTTCATTGGTGACTTGCATTATGCGGGTTTTCGCAACTTGTTACTGACAGCACCGGAAGAATACCCGCAGATCGCGTTTCTGCTTTTCCAGATGCAGTTCTTGTTGGTGACGCTTGCGATTTTGGCGGGTGCCCTCATTGGTGAGCGTGGCCGGTTCGGCCCCGCGCTCATCTGGTTGTTCTGCTTCGCCACCGTCATCTACTGCCCTGTCACCTACTGGGTGTGGGGGGGCGGTTGGGCGCAAAAGTGGGGGGTCCTCGACTATGCAGGAGGCGGGCCCGTGGAGTTGACCACCGGTGTGGCGGCGTTTTGCTTCTCGTGGGTGCTTGGCCGCCGCAACGAGCAGTTGTTGGCCAACTTCCGCCCCCACCAGGTGTCCCAGTACTGGGTCGGTACGTTTTTGTTGAGTATTGGCTGGCTTGTGTTCAACGGTTTTTCCGCCGGCAACGTGCTGATCAAGGTGCCCTACGCGATCATGAACTCGTACTTGTGCGGGTCGTTTGGTGCCATTACCTGGGTGCTCTTGGATTACCGCATTGAGCAGAAATGGCTGATGGTGGCGGCGTGTTCCGGGTTTATTTCCGGATTGGTCGCGGCGACCCCGCTGTCCGGGGTGATCCCCTTGTGGGCCCTGGTGGTTTTGGGGGTGGTGGCCGGTGCCGTGTGTAACTTCTCGACCAAGGTCAAGTACTTGCTTGGCGTGGACGAGGCGCTCGATGTGTTCGCAGAGCACGGTGTCGCCGGTGCGGTGGGCCTCATTTTCAACGCCCTCTTTGGCGACGCTGACATCATCGGGTTGGACAACGTCACTGTGCACGCCGGGGGCTGGTTGAACCACAACTGGAAGCAGCTCTACATTCAGATCGCCTACATTGCCGCGGTGTCTGGCTACACCGCGGTGGTGACGCTCTTGCTTGCCTTCGCCATCAACAAGATCCCCGGGTTGCAGTTGCGTATTGACTACGACGGCGAGGAGGCCGGTATCGACGAGGCCCAGATCGGGGAGTTTGCATACGACTACATTGAGGTGCGCCGGGACTTTTTGGCGTGGGGCCCGACCGCCGGCGAGTATCCTTACTCGGAAGACCACTCGATGCACGCTGACATACCTTCTGTGGACGAAACGGGCGAGATCAAGCCCTACGAGTCCCAGGTGCATCACGTGGCCATTGACTCGTCCAACGCCCTGACGGCGCCGGTGGACCCCGAGGACCTCGTGGTGCGCGGGCACAACGGCGCCACGGGTGGACACGACCACGAAAAACATGACTAAGGATTGATTTATAGAACGGAGTTAAAGGTTTAATACACTAGCATTATAGAACCTGCGGGATCATGCAGCCGCGAGGCGTGCCAACGCTCGCCCGAAGAGTCAAACGGCCCATTTGCCGAGGTCGCAACTTTTGAAAGTGATTGCGGTGAAAGTGATTGCGGCAATTGCATGGAACAAGGGTCTCGTGGGAGTCTCGGGGACCTCGCTAAACTCCGAGCTTTTTTCCTCATCTCGATTGTTTTACGAGTGGACCAATGGTTTGCGGCCACGGGGCGCCCCTGGCAACGGATCCGGACCCCATCGGACTTAGTAGCTACGTTTCACACGCTCCATCGCTCCCCACACAACGTGACACGTCTGGGGTGGGCCGTTTACGGCTTGGCGACCGGGCTTGGTTACTGCACACGGCGTGCTGCCAGTGCATAGGGAGTCCCCACAACCACTCCGTGGCCCCCCACCCGCGGACTCAGATCACCTACTAGATAAGCTATCGGCTCAACCACTCCCAGGGGCTGCTGTCCACACGGCTGATCAGCCCATAGGCCAATACCGGAGCCCCGTCAGATCAGATATTTTTCCCCGGATTCTTATCGGCAGGGCGACTGGCAACGCCATATGCAGACAAACAAGCAACCAAGCAGGCGGTCCGGGGGCCCCAGAGCGCTGCTGAGTGCACCAATGTGGCCGCCACGCCCCCGCGGCCGCGCCAGCACCTTCGCCCAGCCGCCCTGACCACCGCCGCCAGCTCGCCGCCACCGGTCGTGTGCTCTTCACCGTCACGTGTCTCGGACCAGCGGCAACAAAAAATTTTTCAGCCTTCGCCGGTACCGCAAAGGGAAGTTAACCTCCATACAAGCATGAGTCACATACATATATAACCTCGATTTTGCATAAAGCGAAATTCTCAACTATGCTTAGAACCACGCTCAGGAATACCCTCAGACGCGGAGCGGTCCGCTGCCTCACCAAGACAGCAGTGCCCGCAGCCACCGCCGCCGCCCACGCGCTGCGTCCGACGCCGGCGCCGTCGTTCAACCAGACCCCCGACCTCGACATCCTGAAAAAGACCGGGCGCAAGTTGGCGCCGATGGACGACCTGTTCATCGGGTTGACCGGTGGCGAGATCTTCCACGAGATGATGTTGCGCCACAACGTCGACACCATCTTTGGCTACGCGGGCGGCGCCATTTTGCCCGTGTTCGATGCCATCTACAACCTGGACAAGTTCAACTTTGTGTTGCCGCGCCACGAGCAGGGTGCCGGGCACATGGCCGAGGGGTACGCGCGGGCGCTGGGGAAGCCCGGTGTGGTGCTCGTAACCTCGGGTCCCGGGGCCACCAACGTGATCACCCCGATGGCCGACGCCCTCATGGACGGGGTTCCGTTGGTGGTGTTCACCGGACAGGTGCCCACCACCGCCATCGGCTCCGACGCCTTCCAGGAGGCCGACGTCGTCGGCATCTCGCGCTCGTGCACCAAGTGGAACGTCATGGTCAAGAACGTGGCCGAGTTGCCGCGGCGGATCAACGAGGCGTTTGAGATCGCCACCCTGGGCCGCCCGGGCCCCGTGTTGGTGGACTTGCCCAAGGACGTCACCGCGTCGATCTTGCGCCACGCCATCCCCGTCAACCTGACGCTCCCCTCGCTGACGTTGCAGCAGATCACCAAGAAGATGACCACCGAGTTCACTTCCGAGGCGATCAAGCGGTCGGCCGACCTTGTCAACCGCGCCAAGCGCCCGATTTTGTACGTTGGTGCCGGTATTTTGAACCTGCCCGAGGGCCCCGAGTTGTTGAAGGAGTTGGCCAACAAGGCCAACATCCCCGTCACCACCACCATCCAGGGGTTGGGTGCGTTCGACCAGCGCGACCCCAAGTCGTTGGACTTCCTCGGGATGCACGGGTCCGCCGCGGCCAACACCGCCATGCAGAACGCCGACTTGATCATCGCGCTCGGCGCCCGGTTCGACGACCGTGTCACCGGTAACGTCACCAAGTTTGCGCCTGCGGCCAAGTTGGCGGCGGCCGAGGGCCGTGGCGGGATCATCCACTTTGAGATCTCGCCCAAGAACATCAACAAGGTGGTGGAGGCCACCGAGGCCGTCGAGGGTGACGTCACCGACAACTTGAAGGAGTTCTTGCCGCTCATCAAGCCCGTGAGCGAGCGCAAGGAGTGGTTCACCCAGTTGGACGCGTGGAAGAAGATGTACCCCTACGCGTACCAGCAGGAGACCCCCGGGTCGCTTGTCAAGCCCCAGACGCTTATCCGCGAGATCGACGCCCAGTTGCAGGAGCTGGGCAAGGACTTCATCGTCACCACCGGGGTGGGCCAGCACCAGATGTGGGCTGCGCAGCACTTCACCTGGACCAAGCCCCGCACCATGATCACCTCGGGTGGGTTGGGCACCATGGGGTACGGGTTGCCTGCGGCCATCGGGGCCCAGGTGGCCAAGCCCGACACCATTGTCATTGACATTGACGGCGACGCGTCGTTCCTGATGACGCTCACCGAGTTGTCGCTGGCGGTGCAGGCGGGTGCCCCCGTCAAGATCTGTGTGCTCAACAACGAGGAGCAGGGGATGGTGACCCAGTGGCAGTCGTTGTTCTACGAGCACCGGTACTCGCACACCCACCAGACCAACCCCGACTTCATGAAGCTCGCCGAGGCGATGGGGGTCAAGGGCATCCGCATTTCCACCCAGGAGCAGATGAAGCTGGGGGTCAAGGAGTTCTTGGAGTGCAAGGAGCCGGTGTTGATGGAGGTGATGGTGGACAAGAAGGTGCCGGTGTTGCCGATGGTGCCTGGTGGCAACGCGTTGGACGACTTCATCGTGTGGGACCCCAAGGTCGAGCAGGAGCAGACGGAGTTGCGCAAGAAGCGGACCGGTGGCAAGTTTTAATTCTGTACATTAGTGTTTATACATCTTATTTATCACATATTCATACTAGCGGAGGTTGGTGAACAGGTTCTGTGCCGCGGGCGACAGGAACAGCGCTGGTTGTTCCTTCATCCCGGGGGCGGTCTCGTGGTTGTCGGTCTTGTGCTCGGGGGGGCCGTGCGAGTGCAAAAAGTTGTCGATCTTCTCGCCGAGCTTGGTGTGGTGCTGGTGGGGCTCGTGGTGCTCGGGGTGGCCGTTCTTGTGCTGCTCCGCGCGTTCAGCACCGATCAACCCGCCGCCGGTGGCACTGGCGCCAAAGGCAGCGCCCTCGGCCTCCCAGCTGGTGGGCTGCTCGTCCCTGCCCAACACTTGATCCGCGCGCTTGTGCTTGTCCAAGTGGTGGTGTTCGTTGTCGGCCATCGTCGTCTTTTTGGTAATTTTGAATGTGGGCTCGATTGCTATTTACATCGGTTTTATATTGAGGGGTGAAGAACCCTGTCTCGGGATACGACATCATGCAATGCAACCGCGAACGGGTGGGTGTGGGGTCTACGAGGTTGGGGGAAAAGGGATACGGGGTGGGTTGTGGTGGTGGCCACGGTTACCCCGCAATTGGCGAGCTCCGTGCTCTGCTCCGGGTGGTGTCGTCGGGTTGGCTTGCCTCGAGAGCCGTGTGGAGATACGGAGCGAGCGAAATAATATTTGCCTAACGAGTGGGGTGATCAAGGCACCCCGAACAATGGCAACGAACGTAGGGAGCGTGCGTGGGACGACTGGGTGGGCGCTGTGGACGCCACTCCGTGATCTTGTCCGACTGCCAAGACCGCACAACAATGACCATTGAGCCCCTGACACGGGGCTCGAGAAGCATTTGGCACCGGTAGTGTGCACGCCACCATTGTGGCTGGACACACAACCAGGGTTTAGGGTGATCGTGCAACCGAGCGAAGCGAGATCGGGGGGCGGAAGGTTCCCTGGGGCGGGTGTAATTACCGGATACAGAAGATCGCGGCCATTGTTGGCTCTTGAGCCCCCGATTTTTGCCAGACATTTATCGTGGTCGCAAGGTTTCCTAAAGTGGTCGCGCTTAGCGAGGGCAAACAAGGGCAAACAAGGGCAAACAAGGAGTGCGATGTTGCATTGGCCGGTACTGGGTCTATATTGGGTCTTTCGGTGTTAATTGCACAACTACTGCCATGAGAGGCCGGCGTGGCTACAGTCTTGATAGTCTCCACAGATAGTGCTTTGAGATATGGCAAGGCCAAGTCAGTAATGTAATCCACCTTCTTTTCTATTTGAGTTTTACCCCTCCTCTTTCATATTTACCCCTACTCTTTCGTAATTATCCCTACTCTTTCTTTTACCCATACCCTTTAGTCGTTCTCTTTCCGTTCTCTTTCCGGTAACACCGACTTTATGCACGCTGCCTGCCATCAACCCGCCGAAAAAGCCTAGTTGGGCGTGTCAAACTCGGCGGGCGCGCGGTTGCCGCCGGAATTCGCTGGATTGGGACTGTTTATCGTGGTAGCATATCACACTACATCATCGGGCTAGTTCCGTTCGTCCGCCACTGGCCAAGGTTAGCGCGGAACAGGGGAGCGGGCACCGCGCGACAACCACCGCATCCACCAAGCACCACGGCAGTCGCCACCCCTCCCCCCGCCGCCAGATGACGCCATCCGCCGGCGTACCCGACGAACCTCACGGCAGCCGCAGGCGGTTCCCGGGACGACTCAGATCAGCCGTTGACCTGCATGCGAAACGCGACTAAGCGCGAGTTCCCCACAATTGGTCACCACCTGGGGATCCGGATCAGGCCCAGTAGAATCGACGTAGCCCGTAGCAGCCACCAAAAACCAGCGGGCCCCATTGTTTGCTGCACCCGCGCCGGCCACCCGCCAATTCCTCCCCCGTTTCACCTGCGGCGGCCCCGCCAACCGGCCGTTGTCACAATTTTCATGTGACTACCCTCAGTCGCCTTCTGCATATAAACAGGATGGAGCGTCCTCGGCTTTACGGCACTGAACTCACACCAAAGTAAACACTGTTTGCCATGAAGGAGGACGAGGACGCGAGCGGCCAAGGGGTCAAGCTCATCAACACCAGTCTGGGGGTGCGGGTCCTGCAGGCCTGTGACCGCTGTCGCTCCCGCAAGGTCAAATGCGACGGCCAGCAGCCCCTGTGTGGCAACTGCTTGAAGCTGGGCCTCGAGTGCAAGATCCTGGACAAGTTGACGCGACGGGCGTTCCCCAAGGGGTACACCGAGAACCTCGAGAAGCGGGTGCGCGAGCTCGAGGCGGAGTTGCGCCAGGCTCGCGACGGCCAGGTGCTGAAGGCAAGCTCGCTGGCCAACTTGGCGCTGGAGGCGGCTCGCCACACCCACACCCTGAACGACCGGGTGGTGCTCAACAACAGCAACACCCAGATCAACAACCCCATCGACCAGATCTTTAACCTCGACAACAAGGGCATCATCATCGGTAACGACAACCTCAACTTCGAGCTGCAGTTCAACCACTTGCTCATCAACTTGAACCTCCCGTTCCTCAAGATCACCAACTCGCACAACTACTTGGTGAACGACCCCAACTCGTTCTTGTACAACCCGCTGTACACCAGCTACAACCAGTTCCACAACAAGGACCTCGAGATGATCTACAACCCGATCTCGGGCGGGGACCACACGCTACCCAAGGACATCTACGAGCTCTTTATCAAGTTGGTCAACAACTTCAAGACGTTCTTCGGGCTGAAAAAGGAGTTGGACAACCAGATCAAGGCGTTCTTCCTTAACTACAACATCTTCATCCCGATCTTCGAGTACACCCAGTTCATGGAGCGGTACGAGCTGTTCCACACCATGTACCCGTTCATGTTCACCTACGACGACCTGACGCTCAACGGGTTCAACGTCGGCTCCAATGACTACCACGTGGTCAACCAGTACTTCATGATAGTGGTCCAGGTGTACGCGATGATCATGATGAACGACCCCACCATCAACCTCAATTTGTTGTTGAACCACCAGGAGCCCGGGTACGTGTGGCTCAAGCACGGCGGCGGCGACCCCCTCGTCAAGCTGTTGTACGACTTTTTGCCCTATTTCAACGTGTTCAACGTCACCATGGACCAGTTGCAGACCTATTTGTTGTTTTTGTACTACCTGTTGCTCACCAACAACAAGGAGAAGTCGTCGGTGTTGGCGTCGTTGGTCAACTCGTTCATCGGCATTTTGGGGATCAACTTGAACCTGAAGAACCTCTTCTTCAACGACTTGAGTTTGCTGTCGCGGGACAAGACGCTGCGGGTCAAGAACTTCTGGGCGTTCAAGATCTTGCTCAAGTGCTTTAACCTCAAGTTCGGGTTCAAGCCTTCGCTCAACACCACCGTCATCAACCCGGTCACCATCGACCGGTACTTCCAGTTGACCCCCGAGAAGTTGCTGTCGTTGCTCAATGGCGACGACACGTTGTTCCGCACCCTTCTTAAGCCGCTGGTGGAGTTGTTGAACCTCATGAACATCATCATTCCGTCGTCGTTCCTGCCCAACTACTACCAGTTTCTCAAAAAGAAGGACACCCACAAGAAGAAGGACCACCCGAAACACTTGGACTGGATTTTGAACGACGACGACGGCGATGGCAACGATGGTAACCTCAACTACAACTTCAACCAGTTCCTCACCATCGACAAAAACTTGAGTGAGTGGCGCCAACTGCTCAAGGAGGAGACCATCGACTTGGCAGAGTTCCACTCGCAGATGCAGTTGCCGATGCTGCGGTCGGCCACAAACAACTTGTACCACGACTTGTTGGGCAAGGAGCTCAACATTGGCATTTCTCAGGACGAGTTGGTGGCCTACTTCAACGTGGGGCTCCCCGACACCCACATGGCGCTGCAGCTCATCAAGATCCAGCTCAACTTCCACTTCTGCCTTATCCGCAGTATGAACTACCTCAACTTCATCGTTGACAAGGAGTTGACGCACGAGCACTACCAGAAGATCAGCCAGATCTCGGGCGAGGTGCTCAACTACTTCATTCTCTTTTTCCGCCACTTGTCGCTGGCCGAGGTGACGAAAAAGTCCCTGACCAACGTGGTGATGGCGCTGTTGGGGCTCGATGTCGACGACGACGGGTTTGTCATCAACGACTTCAGCGTCAAGCGCCGCCGCAGCGACAAACCCAAGAAGGCGACGTTGATCAAGGAGATTCCGCCGCTGCCATTCAACCTGATGTTCAACGGGTTGTCGATGACCATCATCAACTTGAAGAAGCTGATCATTTTGCAGATGCTCTACTTGCTCATTTGCCTCATGAAGTTTTACAAGCGGGGCGACTACGAACTGGTGATGACGATTGCCAACTTGTTGTCGCGAGGGGTGAAGCTCTTCTTCAAAGTGTTTGTCAACTTTAAGCCCGAATTGTCGACCAAGCCCAAGGAGGTGCAGATCTACGTCAAGTTGTTGGACGACTCGATGAAGGACGACATTTTGCGGGACGACGATGACGAGGCCGAGGACGAGTTCTACCACTCGATTGACTGGGATCACGAGGAGATGGACGAGGACTTGAAGATCTTGCGCATCCTCAAAACCATCCAATACAAGAGTGAACGCATTGTCGACAAGACCAAGATGAAGCGCGAATTGCCTGTACCGAAATTCAACTTGAACAAGGTGTCGAGTGTATCCAACTTTCTCCTCGACGACGGCGACAACGATATGGCGCTCAAGGAGAAGTTGGTGGTTAATGATTTATTGAGTATGAGCCGCGGCACCCAGTGGAACCCGGCGTACACTCAGAAATAATGTATTAGTACCTTTATAGATTAACGAACGGATACGTGAGCATTCTTGGCATTGTCCACTCCATTAGGAATTTTTCAGTGGTGTCTGACACAACGCTTCGCTTGCAGGCGGGTCGGCCTTAGGGGTCGGCTCGGGGTTAACTGACAGGTTGCAAGCCACGTCAGTGTATGACACGAATCCCAAAACTCGGGCTCTGTAATTGCAGTGCCCTTTTCTACGTTTACCCCTATTTGTACGGTGATCACCGAGTGTTTATGGGCAGTACCATAAGGCACGGCTGTTAGGCTGATAAGTGAAATATCCTGTACGTAACAAAGTGGTTCGATTTCCCCGGACTTTACGCCAAAACCCCGAATACATCCCGAGGGATTTTGTGTTCCGCGGGGTGGCAAAAATAGGCGTCGGTGTCGCTTGCCACCGTCTATGAGGCGGTGACCCTTTCAGAACAATGACCCCCCACGTCTGCCTGTATATAGAACCTGGGGTAACGTTGACCGCGTGTCGATAGCAAAAGTCACGTGTCTATGCAAGATAAGGACCGCTTCCCCACATTTGCCTTAAACTTGCAATTTAAAAACGTTCCAGTTCCATACCACTTTAAATTTCCAAATGCCTTTTGAATTCATTCGTCGACTTTCGAACCCCAACAACCAGTACCAGCCCAATTCGGGGGTGCCGCCAACGGCGAACATTGCCACCCCTCCAGCGACGGCGACTGGCCCCGTAGAATTCGACAAAATCCCCAAGCAGAACCCAATCGCCAATTTGTTGAAGGAAGAAAAGTATCACCGTTCAAGTGACAACTTACACGTGAGTTTATAATTATGATTAATGCACTGGGATATGTAGGGAATGGATAATGTTTACGGTTTCAATAGTGTAGTGAGCTGGCTCATCTGTTCCTCAGATGGCTTTGCCAAATCGATGCGATTGAGGATAGTCGTGGGTTTGTTCTGCGCAATCAACACCTGAGCCACGGCCTCGCTAGCTGCGTGTCGAAGCCGGGGGAGACGGTGGCCACAAAGCACAACAAGACGGTGGGCAACCTTGGCCGAGACCTCGCGGTTGGTGCAAGCGTATAGGCGAGCGAAGAGCGCGATGACTGCTTCCACCCGCTTGTAGTCCGTAGTGTTGATGTGGAGGTTGTAACTAGTCTTGAGGAGCCGGTAATAGTCAAAGTCATCGGGAATAGGGAGGTGGGCATCGAAGATGCGTATGAACGTGTGGATTGTGGGGGTGGGATTGATCTCCAACACTGTAAGAAGTTGATTCAAGACACGGAGCTGATCTGGGCTCTCCAAGTACATGGAAAAGAACTGACGAAGAGAGGTGTTGATGGTCGAAGCCGATATGGTCACCCCACCGATGGAACACACCACTCCGCGCCAGAATTGAACAACCTCGGTGTCAGTAAGACTCGGGTATAATTCAAATGCGTTGGCTTCGCCCTCACTCCGACCAGTCAAAAGTGAATATGCCCGGCCGCTGATCTTGTCCATAGGTTCACCCATTAAGCGGAGAAGCTGAAGACGAGCTCCCACAGGCAGCTTGAGCACGTTCAACGTCGCCAATCGCACTTTAGACCCAACGTCACCATGTATAGTGGTGGTATAATCGTCTAGGAGCGGTAACCATCGCTGGTCCTCGCCGTGGGCCTCCACAATCATCGCACGAACGTTACAATCAATCCGCTTGTCGAGAGCCATGGCGAGAACCTGCTCGCGTTGTCCCGTTGTAAGTGCTGGTGCGGTGAGTATGACTTCAGCTAACGCAACCAGTTTTTTGACAAGGCTGATAAAGGCGTCTGGAAGTGGCAGCGTCGACTGGATAAAACGGCTTAACTCATCTGTGTCCACGAGAGGAGATCTCACGACAGTGGCCACCTGCTCCCAGTCAAACGCAGGAGCTATCGTACACCATCTGATGTAGCCGTTGACCTGCTTTCTCGAAGCGGGGTCCACTGTGTAGCTCTCACAAAGCTCATTCAAGCGATTAAAAACCTCGGGGTTCGGTATGATCGCCAAGAGGTTTGCTAGAGCGTAGATGTTGCTCCTGTCAACATACACCGTGTTCAATACCGCTGGTGTTACATCCAACGCAGCCAACGTTTGTGAGGCGAGCCTCTGTTGGGCAAATGTCTCCTCTGGACCCATTCTCACAATCAAGGCCTTAGTGAAAACCTCCTGGTCAAATCCCATAGCTATGAGTTTGGGAATCAACTGGTACGATGTCATAAGCGTCAGTACCGCCGCATTGGTGAACATTTCCACCAACTGGATGACAAACTCTCCTCTCCCTTCGCCAGACTGGTTGGAGAACATCTCCTGGCCGTGCCGCCCGATCATTTCTTGTAAAACCGCGATTCCGCAACGACGGAGGGATAATTCTTTGTCCATCACCGCTACAAGGATGTTGTCTACCAAAAGAGGGTACCAGTCATGCTGACCTTGGCCTAGCTGGCGACAGAGACCCCAAAGCACAAAGCACGACGAGTCACGAAGTTGCGTGCCTACTGTGGTGGTGATTGTGTGCTGCTCGTAAAAGAGCATTGGTCGAACTACTTTGAGTATGGCGGGTATACTCTCCAACGGCACGCTTCGTTGTAGCGACAAGTAGCCCAAGTAGAGTAGGATGGTGTGGGCTCTCGGGATGTACGGAGGGTCAAACGTATCGAGAGTCAATATGTGGCTCACAAGTTGGTACTGGTAATTCCGTGCTACTCGGCCAAGGGCTGCGGTGATCTTCGCAAGCGACTTGGCGGCCGCGTAACGGAGGTTGGCGTCGAATCTGTCCAATAAAAGATCCATTACTTCGAGAGTATGGGTGACTTTGGCCGCCACACCCTTATAATCTGTCCCCACGTTCATAAGCGCAGTGTTTCCAATCACTTTGAGCAAATACAACACGCTGAGGTTACTAAACCCCTGGGGATCAAACCTAAGGTGCCCCAAATCCGTGGCAATGAATTCCTCAATCACGTCCAATGGGATGAACAGGCGGTCAGCCCGCTTCAATATCCTGTTCACCGTCATAAGATGGCCCAATTTGTGGGCCACGGAGGTCTCGTCCCACAACGGGCGGACAAAGGTGAAGTAGCGTGGCACATACACCGGCGCCAAGTCTACCCGGGTAACAAGACGTGCCATCATGATCAGCGCCACCGTCTGGTTCTTGGATCCGTTAGCAAAGCGCAAGCCTCCGAGCCACTGGTTGCCTCGGTCAAAAAGACCCGAGGTAAGCCCGCCGGATACTTGGTCCAAATCAAAGGGCACCAACACCAAGTTACACAACCACATCAAACACAAGAACATCTCATTCTCCGTAACATCTCTCGCCATCACCTCCAATAGCCACGGCACCACATACACGTCGGAGGAGAAGTAGTTGGTGATGTGCTTGAACCCGCGTATTTTGCAGAAATAGTAGATCACCTGGCCCACGGCGCTTGCCAACTCGGGCCGGGGCAGCTGCTTGTGGTGTTCCTTAACGTATATCGCCACCAACTCGTCCACATACGCCTGCAAATGGTCGTCCAAGAGGGTAGGGAGGGGCTCAAACTGGTCGATGAGCAATTGGAGTCGATCACATGTCTCTGCGGCAGCACCCTCACGCCCTAGTACAGCTATCTGGGCCGCTATGTCCTGGTGGAGCTGCCCGCTGTTGCGCCCCACGTCGGCCTCAAAGTCGTCCATGCGGCTCAAAAGTGTCCGTGAGCTGATAAGAGAATCTACCAAAACTCGCTCGAAGAGGTACTTTGATTACACCACAAGGTTCAAAAAAGTAAAAACAATACTAATACAGTTTAAATATGCCTTTTCTCTCCATCTCCCTAGCTACTCGTCCCTCGTCCTTTCCAAGCCGCACCAATTTGCACGCGAACTAAACCGAAAAAATCCTTCAGGAAGGCATCATGTCCAACTTATACTACAAGATCACCCAGCTCCGGTCGATCATCGGCATGCCGCCGTTGGTCAAGAAGAACGTGCGTGCGCTCGGGTTGACCAGAAGATACCAGACTGTCTACCAGAAGGTGTCTCCCTCCACCGCCAACCGGTTGGTCAAGTGCAAGGAGCTCGTCCAGGTGGAGTTGGTGGACCACGCCAAGACCCCCCAGGAGGTGAACCAGGAGAGAAAGTACCCCTCGGGTTTTGAGTTGCTCAAGAGAGCGTAATTGCATGATAACGGCCTTTGTATATAGTTAATGGGATAACGGTTTTAACGAGTGTAGATTTTTGAGGAGTCTGGCCCACAGCTGTTCACTGGTGTTCAGTCACGTCTGTTGGCTTACGAGAGTTGCCTAGAATAGTGTATGTGTCGATGTTGAGCTTGGCACACCGTATTCAGTTTATGCTAAGGCTAACGGTGGCCACGCTAAGGCTAGACTTCCTTATCTGTTACATTTTTATTTTCCCTCTTATTTTCAAGTTCCAGGTTTTGTTCCAGCCCTACTTGTGCTCAGCCATATACGACATGATCTATAGTTCGTATCTGCTCGCTGTCAGCTATTGTGGAACGGATCCCGGGGCTACAACGCTATGCCTCACCCTTTGCTCTCTCACCACGTTAATTTCACTTTTCGCGCCTGCATACGTTCTTGAGATGGAAGACCAATAAACTACATCTTATTGGTTTTTTCTGCGACCATTTGTTGTCAGTGAAAAATTCCTACTGCCATCGTTTCCCCATGATTGGATACATCAAGGCTACCCAGAGAAACAGGTTGACCAGCTCGTTGTTCACCTCAACGTTTGCCATTTGTTTCTTAATGGTGGGCGCCAATTCGGTGCTCCCGTGCCCCATTGACAATGTCCACGCCAACGAGTCGGTGATTGATGACAAGATGAAGAAGCAACTCGAGGAAAAGACCGAGTAAGCAGAGCTGTCACCTACGTTGCGTTCTGCCCATTCCCGTCATTGCCCCAGCCTCGCCTGGGCCACACTAGCATTGTTCCGCCCCGTCAACCAAAGTCCGGTATTTTGGTGATGTTCTCTGCATGGTAGGACCAACAAAATTCCATGTACATAGCACACCCTGTGTCAGAGATTGTATATTAGGATATCATTAATCATATTATTTATTAGTTTGACCTGGTGTAGCGGCCTTGGTAATGGCTCGAGGCCTATTGGGTGCCTCGATGGCGCGATGGTGCCTCCGAGGGTGAACGCGTGGGGGGCTTTGAAATCGTATGTTATTTCCGCGGCTGCAACCCACTGCGAGAGAATGTCGATATGTCCGCTGGAGTGGAGCTGGGAGACGTAGAATAGATACCAGACATGAGCGTGGGGTAGTAGAGCTGCTCTACTCGTCATTGGCCTGTTCCGAGCACTTGGTGAGAGAGTTAGCGAATAGAATGTCCAAGGAGTTTGGCACAAAAAGCAATTCAATAGATCTTGGTAGCTTACGGGCTCTGAAGTCACAGAGGCAACACAGGGAAAGCACAATGACGTTCTAGGTCATTCAGGCTTCGGAAGGCCCTTGGATCCGAGTATCGGCTACAGCTACCGTGCTGTCAGTGACGGTGACATTTAGCTGCCCACTTTATCTAGATCATCACGCCACTCCCAAACGGGGACAAAGAGACTCGGTTTTAGTATCAATTGGACACAAGCCTGGTTTTAACTCCTATGAGCCCCCTCCACAAAGGCTGGGGCTCATATATAACCAAACGGTTTTGAAAAACGTAGTCAAATGTACGTATAAAGCCTCCAAAAACAAAGCATGGGCTCGATATCTTGTTTTGACAATGGTCTCTAAGCCAACAGGTCACTACCCAATGTATACCATTCCCACACTCTGCGCCGTAAACAAAGCCAGTCACCTTCCCCTCCCAACCCTATTTGATTGCTTTCATAAACAACGCTCCCGATTGCCAGCCATCTTTTGGCGTCCTTCGTTCCCCTGACTCAAACCGCCCGATTAGGCAAAGTCTAAACAAAACAATTACGCAACCGAAAACGGAATAGTAATGACAGGATGAGAATAAATACCTGCTGATCCCTCAAGCCCACCGCGCCACCATGTCCTACGCGGTCCACCCCGATGTGTGTATGGGGTACACTTTCCCCACGCCCCACCACGATATGCCACTGACCCTCCCCCGTGAGGTCCAGCTCAGTCGCAACCTCCGGCTCGTGGGAGAACCGCTGGCCAAGAAGCCCACGTACAGCTCACAGCCCATCAAACCGAATGCCCACCGGGTGGTGGACTCCGATGCCCCCCTCCTCGAACTTCTCACAACGTCCCGGGCCATCATCGACAACTATACCCTCACCACTGCGGTGCCGTCCGACGCCCCCATCGCGCCCAAGGAAGCCCAGCGGAAGCCTGTGCGCCCGTTGGTAGACGACAGCGACGAGTTCTACTCCATCAACAACACCCCCATCCCCAACAAAACGGTTTACTTTAGCCCGGGTCCGAACAAACCGTCCCAGCAATTGACCCCGGTAAGAGGTGCTAAGGAGGCAGTGTTGAAGAAGCAAGTGCTGTTCAGCAACTTGTTGAAGCTGAAGCGACTGATGAAGTTCAACCCCAAGGAGCCCAGCTTGGTGGACGAGCTGATCAACTACGACGACTTGGCGTGCCACGCAAGCGGGATCTTGAAGATGGCCGTCGACCTGACGATGCTCGAGGCGTCGTTTTCGATGAACGACAGCTCTATGTTCCCTCCGGGGGCCGAAGACGACCGGAGCTTGCTTGAGGGGATCAAGCTGCGCCGGCAGAAACACATTGAGATCACCACCGCGGACATCACGGCAGCCGTCCAGGGGTGACACTAGATACCTAATAACAACAATAACGGAGAAAAATGTAGAAATCGTAGGACTTGTGTGTCTTCGGTATTGCCCAGCTCGTAAAATCAGTTTCTTTTTGTTCGTTGCAAATTTCCTAATTCGTAACTATGCTGTCTATGCTAATGCTACTTGAACGCGTACTCGAGGAACCGTGCGTCGCGTTCGTCGTACTGGCGGTAGTACTTGCGGTTGAACGTGGTCTTGCCCCGCTGGTCCACATTCGCTGGGTCCTTGTTGAGCCCGTTCTCGTCCCAGAACGTCTCCCACCCCTGTTCTGGAGCCTTGCCCGTGCTGATCTGGTGCCACAAATTGTCAGTACGCGGCTCCTCGGACACCACCTCGTGGGGAACCGTTGCGAGGAGCGACACGAGCTTTGGGTGGGGCTCGTGGTGGCGCAAGTACTCATGCAAATAATACTGGACTCCCGGGTGGATGTACCCGCGGAGCGAGGTGCTCACAAGGCACCGGTAGTGGTACTCTGTGCGCGGCGGAAGCCACCGCAAAAGCGCCACCCCGGCCTGTTTGTTGGCAGAGTTGCTCAAACAGGTGTAGATAATGTCGTACAGATCGTCGTCGAGCCACTGCAAGAACGACAGACTCACCCGCTTGAGTGCCACGAGCACCCTCACCACCCCAGAGAAGTTCTGGTACAAGTTGACGTGGTTCAAAATGCAGTTGACGGCCAACGTGGTGAGCTTGGGGTTGGCCTGGGTAAACCGGATTTGCTCCACCACAAACGGCTCCAACACGCTGAAGTTGCTCATGACGTTGCCCTGGGCCAGGGTCATGTTCTTTGACAGCGCCCGTTTGAACGGGACCACCGGGTTTTCGGGGTCGTTGCGCTTGAAATGGTCGGCTCGGGCACGGTTCCGGCGCGTGGCTTCAACGTTATGGTCGACTATGCCCTGGTAGCGGGCTATCTTGTGCAGCACCGCCACTGACACGTCGCGGTAGGTGATGGGCGCCACCTCCAAGAAGAGCGCGGCCACCTCCCACACCTGCGAGAAGTCGCCGGGGTTGTCGTGGTAGCAGTACAGGTCGATGATCTGCACCATCAACTCGGTGGAAAGCCCCTTGCGGCCGCGAAGCTTCTTGTGGATGAAGTGGGTCTCCACAAGCGCCAGTGTGGCCGCCACGTCGCCGTGCATGGCCAAGCAGTGCAAGATGGCGACCAACATGTCGTCAGTCACCTCGGTTGTGGGGTCTGGCGTGAAGAGCGCCCGCTCGGGCGACGGGTCCACCGGGGCTCCCCGCATCACGTGCTCGTGGTAGCAGATGCGGATGAGCTGGTAGTGGCAGGCGTCGATGGCGGCCACGGTGGCCCGCTGCCAGAGCTCGGGCGCCACGGCCTCGGGGTGCGTTGCCACGACCCGCGCGAGCTGCACAGCCAACTCGTCCAAGTTGGTGGTGTCGACGAGCATCGAGAGGAACCGGGCGATCGCGGGGATGTCGTCGATGGGGTGCTCGTTGAAAAGCTCCACGGCCCGCTCGTTCTGGCCCGTGTTGAGCATCTGGTGAAGGCTCACCACCCGTGCGTGCCCCGAATCCACCATCTGGGCCACCACCTCGGGGTCCACCGGGTCGCGGGTGTGGCGCATGGCGTCCACCAAGGCCGAGGTGAGACGGTCGCGGTCTGCGACGGAGAGCGGAGGCACCGGCTGGCGCTCCAACTGCGGCTGGTGCAATGCCTCGTAGTAGAGATTGACCGCGGTGTCGCACATCCGGCCCAGACGGTCGTGGTGGCATGCCTGGAGGAGGGTGTGGTAGGTGTCGGGATCGGGCACAAAACCGGGGGTGGCGCGGAGTTTGGCAGCGTGCTGCCACACCTGGCGGTACTTCTTGTCCCGCACAAGCTGTGCTAGTCGCTGGACCGCCTGTTTGGGGGGCATGGGTGTGGGATGGCTTGGTGGTGTTGGTCCACTCGCACGCGTGCGGCTGAAAAGGAAGCGATGTGAAGAAGGAAGAGAAGTAGGAGGTAGAGAAGATTTAGAGACTGAAAGCAGTGGCGAATGGAAATGGCTTAAATAGATTGTAGTGGGCAGAACCGTACCGCTTGTTAACTCTGCACGCCTTCGCGCTCAACCCACCCTAGTAGCCACCTTCTTGTGCCTTATCGTTCGCGCGCACTAGCACAACCATAACCTCCACACCATGCACAGGCACATCCGACGGCTAGCCACGGCTGCGGGCGACAAGTCCCAGTTCAACGTGTTTGACCGTGCTGCCAAGCTCGTGCAACGGAGCCGGCCGCCGTTGCTCCAGCCCGACCGCAGTCGCACCAAGGAGTACCTCCGGGATGAGGTGGCCAACCGCACCATCGAGCGGCTTGCGTTCATCACCCGTGACTTGGACCGGGTGCTCGACTTCGGGGCCCACTCCGGCAACTTTGTCAAGGCCCTCTGCACCCAGCTGCACCCGCCGCCCGACGGCGACGACGTCGACTCCCAGATCTGTGCCCAGCTCAACACCGACAAGGAGCGGATCCGCAACAAGATCGGGGAGTTGGTGATGATGGACCTGTCGCGGGCCATGTTGTACCGCGACTGTGCCGAGAAATGGGACCACGCGTTCCCCGGCCAGGTGGTGCGGGCCGTTGGCGACGAGGAGGCGTTTGCCCACGAGTGCGTGCGGGACAGCGAGCAGTACGACGCGGTGGTGCTGAACCTCCTGATGCACTGGATCAACGACTTGCCCCAGACCCTCAAGAACATCAACCGGGTGTTGAAGCCCGACGGGTTGTTTATGGGGACGCTTTTCGGGGGCGACACCTTGTACGAGTTGCGCACGCTGTTGCAGTTGGCGGAGCTTGAGCGGCGCGGGGGCATGGCCGCGCGGGTGAGTCCGTTGGTCCACTTGAACGACATTGGCTCGTTGCTCAACCGGGCCGGGTTTTCGATGTTGACCATCGACCAGGAGGAGATTGTCATTGGCGGCTACCCCGACATTGTGGCGGTGATGGAGGATCTCCAGTTGATGGGCGAGCAGAACGCCGTCAACACCCGCGAGCTGTTCTTGCCGCGCGAGGTGTTGTTGGCGGCCAACGAGATCTATAAGCTGTTGCACGGCGAGGTGCACGACGGGGTCACCACGTTGCCGGCGACGGTGAATGTGATTTTCATGATTGGGTGGAAGAAGAGCGACTCGCAGCCCAAGCCGTTGGCGCGGGGCACGGGCCAGGTGAACTTGAAGGACGTGCTTGAGAAGCAGACCAAGCAGTGACATGTATATAGTAAGTCTAATGGATGAGGACAGGAAGGAATGGTGGAGAATCGTAGGGTGAGGGGCAGAGTGAAGGGCTGGTGAGGTGAAAGATTGGTTGGGTGGAGATTGGTTGGGTGGAGATTGGTAGGGTGGAGGACTGGTAGGGTGGGGGATTGGTAGGGTGGATGATTGGTAGGGTGGAGGACTATTGGTTGGAGGACTATAGGGTGGAGGAATTTAGGGTATAGGGACCAAGGGTGAAGGGATAGTAGGGTTGAAGGACTGAGGGTGAAGGGATAGTAGGGTGAAGGAAATGAGAGAAGAGACTTGTAGCACAAAAGACAGCAAGTGAAGGGGCCGTAGGGTGTTCCTGGTAGGGTGTTTATGGCCTGGTAGGGTGTACGGTCGCTAAGCAACCACTGGAAACTTTCCAATTATGAAATTTCAGAGAAACTGGAAAATCGACCAAAAGTCAACACAGTCTTATCGCATCTGGGATGAACGGCTAATAGCAGCCTAAAAGCCAGTTCTACTCTCAGTTCACTTTTCAACTACTCTACTCATTGCGTCAGCTCACATGCCCAGTGTACTACTGCGACTTACTCAAGACCTACTCTCCACAACTCCCTCTTACCAACCCTGTCCATCTCCTCAACACCCTACACCTCTCTCTTCACACCTATTCCCCTACCACTCCCCATTACTCCCCTACCTTCCCACACCCTTCCCACTCCATCCACACTCCCAACCTTATTCCAGATCAGCCTCGCATGCTTGCATCCTCGCACGCACCAGTGACGTAATCGTGGCATGATTTCCCCGTGCACCCACCCTACCACTCCCTGTGGGCTCGCGTGCCGCTATGTCCGCGCTATTGTTGCCGCCACCCCCGCTCCGGTTGCCACATCCGGCCCCATTGCGAGCCCCCACGGGAATCACTGGATCATGGATGGTTTGGTGCGCGCACGCACATGGTGCGATAACGTTCGCCGCCCGATAGGGTCACATGGGCACAAGCAACCCCCCGCCCGTAACGCCACCGAAGGTGCTAGAAAGATCGACGCCCCCACCGCGGCGGCACACCCAGTAGCCCCGGGTAGCCACTGCTAAATCCCGCACCACCCGCTTCGGGAAGTTTTTTTCGTTTCTTTTCCTTGCTCTGCCTTCTGCCTCGTTCCCTCGGCTGCCACCGGTGACACAATAAATTCGCGGGCTACCCCACACTTTTCTCCAGCGTCCTCCGGTTGTAAGCCACGACAACCAGGAACAGAAACAGCAGTACCACGCCACACACCACGCAAACCCCCGAAGAAAACAAAACAAAACAAAGCGACAACCACATCTACCGCTAACAAAACCCCGATCTCATGGCCCGGACAAAAACAAAACGGGTGGTGTTGCCCCAGTACACCCTCGACCTGAGCCTCGTGCTCTTGCCAGGGATCATCTACAACGTGACGTTCTCGCGCTTCAAGGCCGCGGCGCTCTTGGACCGCTTCAAGGCCCAGTTGCCCGACGTGGCCCTCGTCAACACCTTGGTGGGCGAGTTTGAGTTGCACGGCGCCCTGGACCAGGACCCCAGCCTCCTGGACGACGCGGTGGCGGGCATCGTCGACGTGTACCGCCAGGAACACAAGGCCCCTGCCGCCACCATCTCCGCCAACGACTTTGACTGGTTGACCCTCGCCATCGTCCCCAACGCTGCCAAAATCAAGCAGCCGGCGGCAGCGCCCGCCACGTCGGAGCCGCGGGTGGCCACCATCGCCCGCGTGGTGGGCATCTCCGACGACACCACCAACATCAAGCTCACGTTGCAGGCGTTGGCGCGCGGGGTGGTGGCGCCGGACGCGCTCGCCGCCAAGGCCACCGAGGTGGTGGTGGACATCACCTACGGCGCCGACGTGCCCGAGGTGGACCAGCAGTTCCGCCGGGTGCGCAACGACATGTCGCGGTTGTTCTCGGTGGTGGACCGCTTCATCATCGACTACCGCAAGGTGGCGCTGGCGCTGAACGGCACCGGGTCCAAGGCGTTGGTGATTGCCAAAAAGCCCCAGCCCGAGCCCGGCTCCGACCCCAAGGACCCGCGGCCCGAGCTGCTGGCGCCGCTGGACTTGTTGACCCTCAACCCGGTGGCCAACGCGTTGTACCTCCAGTTGGTGGGCAACAAGGACTTCAGCAAGGCGTTTGCGCTGTTGCAGAAGCTCTACAGCCAGTACCTGGGCAACAACCCCAACTACGTGATTGACCCCAAGGCGTTTTTGCGGTTGTTGGACTTGACGTGCGGGGTGTTGCCGTTCCCCAACCACGAAAAGTTGGCGTTTTTGCAGCTCGCCAAGCCCGCGGCCCGCGTGCTGGAGTTGCTGGCGATGGTGGGCCGCTTGCAGCAGGTGTTTGTCCAGTTGCTGGCCAACAACGCCTACGTCAACCACTGGTTCAACACCGAGGCGTCCAACATCCAAAAGGCCACGGTGGTGGCCAACCAGCTCAAGCTGATCCGGTTGGTGCTCGAGGGCATGACAAACAAGCGTGCGCCCGCCCGCGCGGCCGGGTCGGGGTTGAAGCCCGGCTACCAGCCCAAGCCGCTGGCGCCGCGCGAGGACGACGACGACGACGACGACGACGACGAGCTCCGCGCCATCACCACGTTTATCAAGCAGCGGTTGCCGCAGCTCCGCGGGTTGCTGGCGGAGCTGAAGCGACTCATTGTCAAGGACTACAAGCGCATCAAGCTGAGCGCCAACACCCCCGGCGGCGGCAACCTGGACTTCCACGTGATCCGCAACTACTTGGAGATTGTCATGGACATTCCCTGGGACCACTACGTGACCAAGTTCCGCCTGAACAAGGAGATCGACCTCAAGGTGGCCAAGCTGCAGTTGGACGACGACCACTACGGGTTGGAGCACGTCAAGAAGCGGTTGATCCAGTACCTCGTGGTGCTCAAGTTGTTGGGCATCAACGCCGACCGCCGCGCCCAGGCGCCGTCGCAGCAGCCCGTGGCGGCACCCGACGCCGACCACGAGCTGCTGATTGTCATTGCCAACGCCGACGAGACGCTGATGGTGAAGAAGCAGGCACGCACCCTGCTCGAGGACCTGGCCACCCAGGCCGACGGCCACGGCGAGCAGCTCGAGGTGCTGAAGCTCAACAAGTCGCCGATCATCATGTTGCTGGGCCCGCCGGGCACCGGCAAAACGTCGTTGGCGCGGCTGATTGCCCTGGCGTTGGGCCGCAACTTCCAGCGGATCTCGCTCGGCGGCGTCAAGGACGAGCTGGAGATCCGTGGCCACCGCCGCACCTACGTGGGCGCGATGCCCGGGCTCATTGTCCAGGCGCTCCGCAAGGCGCGGCTGATGAACCCGGTGATTTTGCTCGACGAGATCGACAAGGTGGTGGGCGGGTCTGGCGGCGCCGCCAAGTACAACGGCGACCCGCAGGCGGCGCTTCTCGAGGTGTTGGATCCCGAGCAGAACACGTCGTTCATCGACCACTACCTCGGTTTCCCCATTGACCTCTCGCAGGTGATTTTCGTGTGCACCGCCAACGAGCCGTGGAACATGCTGCGCCCGTTGTTGGACCGGTTGGAGCTGATCGAGGTGGGCGCGTACGACTACCTGGAGAAGATTGTCATTGGCCAGCGCTACTTGTTGCCGCGGCAGTTGCGCCGCAACGGCTTCCCGGTGGGGGACAATCCCGCGGAGTGCGTGCTGATTGACGACGCCACGATGAAGCAGGTGGTGATTGACTACACCCGCGAGGCCGGTGTGCGTAACTTGGAGCGCCGGTTGGGCACCATTTGCCGCTACAAGGCGGTGGAGTACTGCGAGGCGTTGGCGGCGGACGGGTCGGTGGGCGCGGGCTACGTGCCGGTGGTGGCGGTGGCGGACTTGCCCAAGTACTTGGGGGTGCCGTACCGCCTGGGCGACGTGCTGGCGGACGTCACCACGCTGACGCTGCTGCCGGTGGGCATTGTCAACGGGTTGCTGTACAACCTGGAGGGGCTGGGCCTGGTGCTTGTGTTTGAGCTGGTGGGGTTTGACAAGCGCGTGGGCAACCCCAACCTGAAGAACTCCGGGTGTCTGTTGGCGATGACGGGCCGGTTGGGCGAGGTGTTGCTGGAGCTGGCCAAGATCGGGTTGACGGTGATCAAGCTGCTCATCTACAAGGGGCTCTTGCTGGAGCTGGCGTCGGACAATGCCGCGTTGATTGAAAAGTTCAACAACATCGACATCAACATGCACGTGCCGCTGGGCCTGGTCCCCAAGGACGGCCCGCTGGCGGGGATCACCATGGCGTTGCTGTTTTTGCTGTTGCTCATGGACAAGCCGGTGCCGGCGGACATTGCCATGACGGGCGAGATCACGTTGCGCGGGTTGGTGTTGCCGATTGGCGGCGTCAAGGAGAAGTTGATGGGGGCCCACTTGAACGGGCACATCAAGCGGATGATTGTCCCGCGCGACAACCGCAAGGACTTGATTGAGGAGTACTTGCGCGACCTCGAGGAGGAGGGCCACGAGCCGCTGACCGCCACCACCAACGCGTTGCTCCACGACAACGACACCCCGGTGTTCACCATGACCGAGGTGGAGGACTTTTACCGCGACAAGTACGGCATCCAGATGCACTATGCCCAGGAGTTTTTGGATGTGATGAAGCTTGTGTGGCCCGACGACGAGGTGGTCAAGGCGGGCGAGCGGATGATCGAGTACCGGTTGTAAATTATTTAACGAATGAACATTAGTGAAGTAGGGTAAATTGAGGTGTTGGTGAGGATGTTGTGAGCTTGGTGGCCGAATGCGGTAATTTGCGACAGGACAGTGCTGCAAACCGAAACTGAAGCACCGAGTAAATCCAGAAACAAGAGGATGAACAATAAGTGAAGGTGTGCAGTTAAAGAGGGTGTGCAAATGAAGTCCAACTGTGTCGACTCAGCGTACAATGACTTTAGCTGTGATCTTGCCTGTCTTGTGCCACGCTCGCACTCTACAATCAGTCGCAACGACTGATACTAAGCTTACACCATTCGACTCTCAATGCTCAGTATTGGCAAGCTCAAACTAATCGATTATGCTTGGAGCAATTCGTTCCAAGCCCGTTCCATAATCTCTACACCTCTACCCTCTTCTTTGTGTATTCTATAATTATCTTCTCGACCGCTTGGGAGGGGGGCCGGCTTCGCCACCGCCCGCCTTGCGGGCCTCCTTCTGGAAGTACGCCTTCTTGCGCTCGCGGTCCTTGTCCTTCTTGATCTCCTCCTCCTTGGCCAACAGCTTCAACTTGTCCTTGAACTTGGCGTCGTTCTTGGCCTTGCGCTTCTGCTCCTTCTCCTTGCGCACCATGGCAATCTTGTTCAACAAGTCGCGCTCCTTCTTCTCCTCCTGGGTCAACACCACCGCCCGCTTGTTCATGTAGGACTGCTTGGTCGCGGGCCGTGCCTCCTTGATCTGCGACTTGAACGGCAAGTTGGCCTTCAACGCCCGAGGCACCTTGAGCGGGGCAAACTTGCGCTCGGGCCGCTCGATCTTCTTGTAGGCCAGGTCCTCGCGCAACGGGGTGGCAATGTCGTTGGCAGCACGCACCGCGCCCGTGAGCCTCATCCCGTGCCAGTTGGTCTTGTCACGCAACAACAACGACAGCACCGGGTTGTAGAAATGCTTCACCTTGACCGGGTACCACGTCTTGAGGAACACGGTGTCCGACATCAAGATCTTGTCCTCGAACGCCGCCCGGAACTGGCCCTCGGGCTTCGAGAGCGCACGCTTGATCTCACCCCGGATACCGGAAACGGTCCGGAGCTGGGCCCCTTCAAACTTGGCCACCTCCAACAGGTTGGAGAACATGTCCTTGATGAAGGCGGTGTTGCGGAACACCTTGGCCGGGTGGCCAACAAGCTTGAGCTTCTTGACGATCTCCGCACTCAGGTTCAAGTCCTGGACAATCCCGGTGGCCGCCACCCGGAACAGATTGGTGGTGCTCAGCGAGTCGACAATGTTGAACCCAAGGAACGGGGTGTTGGGGGCCACGAGGGGGCCGTAGAATGATGCAAAACAGTAGGCGTGCTCGGGGGTGTACTTGAGCATCCGGTTACGCGTACGCGAGTCCGAGGTGGTGTAGATGGGCAACGTCTGGAACCGCCGCCACCCAAGCAGCAAGATGAGCGGGTCCTGGGACTTGAGGATCTTCTTGTGCCACCGGTGGCGCCGGATCCGCGCGTTCATGATGCCAAACCGCAGCTCAGTGGGCAACAACCCCCCGACGATCACGGGGTACTCGGGAGACATGTTCTCGATGAACTCGCACGGGACGTTGCGGAACACGAGCTTGACGTAGGAGCCAGCGCGGTAGCCTTCGATCTTGAGCCGGGCCGCGGGGTCCATCGACTCGTACTCCGCCTTGTTGATGTCCAACTGCTTGGCCATCTTGTTCTTCTGCATCTCGTACCACGTCTCGGTGTCGTTCTCAAAGTCCTCGGCGCCAAACTCGCGGTCCTCCTCGTCCTCGAACTGGAGCTTGAGCTTGGCCTTCTTCTCGGCGTTGAGCTTGCGGGCCTCCTCGGTCAGCACGGGCTCGGCCAACTCGTCCTTGATCTCCTCCTGCTCAAAGTCGACAAAGTCGTCCTTTTTGTCAGCAGAGTCCATGGCCTCGTCCTCGCCATCGTCGGATCCTTCGGCGTCGTCGCCCCCTTCGCCTTCTTCGCCCTCCAAGTCCTCAAAGTCGCCGTACACCTCCTCGTCGTCGCCCTTGGCCTTGGCCTCCTCGTCGGTCATCTTCGGGGCCACGAGGAACCGCAGCTTCAAGAACTGATACCCCAGTTCGTACTCGGCGTCGTCGTTGGTGGCGTCAAACATCTCGCGCAACGTGTCCACGCTGGGGAACTCGGTGTTGGCCGCCAACTTGGCGGCGTCCGCCTGCTGCTTCTGCTTGAAAAAGGTGTCGTCGTCCTCCTCGATGTCCTCTTCCTCGCCCTCGACCTCGTCGCCCCGCCACCGGCTGATGACGTCTGCGGGAGACACCGTGGGCTCGTAGATGAGCTTGTTCAAGTCGTAGCGCCGCTTGCCGGTGCCCTGGAGCCGCTGGGCCACCAGCACAAAGTCCTCGAGGTCGGAGTCCTCGGCAAACTCGACCTCGTCCTCGCGGTACCGGTCGTGGTCAAACTCAAACTCCTCCATCTGGGGCTCGGCGTCGTCGTTGTCGTCGCCGGACTCGGCGTCGTCAAACTCGTCGTCGTCGGCCACCAGCTTGCCGTACAACCGCGGCCGGCGCATGGCGTGGCGCCCGGTGTTGACCTTTTCCTCTTCTTCGTCCTCCTCGTCATCCTCTTCGACGTTCTGGAGCGCCTCCGAGTTGGAAAAGAGCTGGATCCCGGGGCCGTTCTCAAACCGCTCCGACATCGTCTGGGTGACATCGTGCAAGTCCGTCACCATCTTCTCGCCCTCGCCCATCTCCTCGTTGTCCTTGGAGAACGCCTCCTTGCCCACGTCGATGTAGACGGCGTCCTTGTCCATCAACAACCCGCCAACATCGGACATGGGAGCGTAGATGATCTTTTGCTTGTCGTCAAGCCGCTTGCGGCGGCGGGTGGTCTTGGCAAGCGGCTCGCCCAGGGCGGCAGCGGCCTTGGCCCGCTCGCGCTCAAGCTCGTCGAGCTTCTGTTCGTAGTACGGGGTGGGACACGGGTCGGGGAGCTTCTCGATCAGCGACACGTCAAAGTCGCCGGCGCCGGCAATGTGGACCTTGGCGTCGTGCGAAGGCAACGGGGTGCCGTGCAAGTAGCCGTACACCGCCACCGTGCGGTCGCACTTGGGCTGGTCGGCCACCTGCTGGGGGTGGGTCAAATCGGTGATGCGGTCTGCCAAGAGGTAGGGGTGCTCGTTACGCCACTTGAGCGGGCGGAACTTCATGACGGAGATGAACCGCAGCAAGTTGAGAATCTCGCGGTCGGGATACCGCCCGTTCATCACACCAGAAAGGTAAAAGAGCTTGGCTCCCTGGTACACCTCGGTCCACAACCGGTGTTTCAACCGCTTCTTGGCGGTTCTGAGGGTCAGCGGCAGCTTGAACAAGTCCAAGTGGGTGGCCACACCCAACACCCGCGGCATCCCGTGGTGCTGGGCAATGTTCAAGAACTCCATCGTCTCCATCTCGAGACCAAAGTTGCCGTCGATGAGCAACAACACGAGGTCGGCGATCTTGGCGGTGTCCATCATCAGGTTGAGGTCGTTGCTCACCTCGATGAACGTCAACCTCCGCCGCTTGCCCAGCACCACCGTGATGGGGCCCTTGACCTCGGTGAGGGTGGTTTTGGTGAGCCTCCGCACCAACGATTTGATAAGGGTGGTCTTTCCGGTGCCCGGGGGGCCGACCACAGCAACAATGACCGGCGGCGGGTCGTCGTCGGGGGTGCGGTCCACCATGGGCACGTGCAACGCCCGCTCCTTCACCTCCAGCGACCGGGCCGCCTGCCGCTGGAGCTTGCGCGGGGCGCTCACGGCAAACGCTTTGGCGTTGTGGCCGTTGGCATGGAGCTTGGTCTTGGCGGTTTTCCGCGTCAGAGCCGTCCGGTGGGCCTTGTTGGTCTGGTTCCCGTCCATGATCTAGCTGGAAAACTCGATGAGAGATGAGCTAGATGGGTGCATCGCGACGCGCGCGCTCATAACGGAATGGGAATGGGACGTAATGGAGAAATAAAGAATGGGGAAAGGGATAGAGGGTTTATGGTTTAAGAGATGGGATGGGTGTGTGGATTGACTGCGGCGGTTGTCCTGCTGCGTGGAGTATACTGGTATGGTTAGGTTTTTGATAGAAATACGTTTCCAAATTTGGGTTATCCTCAGGCAACTCGAAGGGTGGATCACGCACAGTGAGACCATCATGTCTCCCCTGGTATATAGCACACTCCTTGGCCTGTTCTCTACCCATGCTCCCCCTCTTCTTCTTTCTCGCGTGTGTGCTCTGCTTCCCGCTTGAGGCTGAGGACCCCCGCTGTGGTGGTGGAGCCCGTGTGTTCCGCTTCTCAGGCATCAAGGTCGTTCGCCGGGCCCAGTTGGCTTTTCCCCCGGTGCACACCGTAGTCATCGTGTACTGCGACCACGGCCAGGTGGTGGACGCCACCGAGCTCCCCCAAGTCCCGTGGAGCCAGCCGCTCGCGCTCGCCAACCGCACCGTCACCTTCACCCACCACCCCACGATGTCCGAGCTCTTGGCAATCCCCGCCCGCGTCGTGGGCTCGGTGGTGGTGGACGACGCCACCTGGCCCCTCACCACCGACTGGTGGCGGCTGTGGCTGCGGTGGCGGCTGGTAAGCCACTGGACATCCTACTTGGCGGCACCTAAACTTAACGCTTTATATTAACCGTAACCCATATTATACATAAACCCTACCTTTACAAGAAGCCAGCACCCTCGGTCGGGGCGTTGTTAAACGACATGTTCAGACTCACCTGCAGCTGGTTGCGGGCGTGGTACCGCAGCGTCGGCCGCGGTTCCGGCAACTGGTCAACGCTGTCCCGGGACTCCTCCAACAAGGTGTCACTCATGCGGGTAGCGGTCTTGTTCTTGCGCTTCTTCAGCCACTTGCGGCCAATGCTCTTGAGCCGCAGCGACAAGTTGTCCTCGTCGTGGGCCGGCGCCGGAGGCTCCTTGGTCAACAGGTCCTCCGAAGAGTCGGCAAACGGACCCTGGTCGAGGGTCGGGGTGAAAAGGTCGCGCAGCCCGTTGGGCGCGCCCTTGGCGTCCGACAACCGGTACATTTGTTGCTCCCAGTTGTTGGAGTGGTCCTGGGCCGCCATCCCCAACGCCAGCAACTCCGCGTGGTCCTCGGTGTCGTTGAGGTCCGACAGGTCCATCAGCTTCTCTGCCACGTTCGCCTGGTCCTTGCCGTAGCGGTTCTGGAACGAGAACCGGTCGTCCTTGGCGGGGGCAAACCGCGAGTCGGGGTTCTTCGAGAGGAGGGCGAACCCGGTGAACACAAGGATCATCACAAGCAAAATGAGCGAGAACGCCGCGTTGAGCACAAAGAACACCCAACCCATGATCAGCGCCACGGCCGCGGGCTGGCCGTAGACACCGGAGAAGAAGGTGAACAAGAACGAGTTGATGGTGTTGACAATGGCAATGAGGTAGTTGATGATGTTGGTGGGCCGGTTCAAGTAGGGCTTCTTCCAAAACAACACCGCGGTGTACGCCATGTCGAGGATCCACAACACAAGCGACGACGCCTTGCCCGACCCCTGGCACAACCCGACAAAGATGGCCCGGATAAAGAAGTAGCCAATCACCACCGCGCCAAACCAGTACACGCGAGCGTCAAACATGGTGTAGCAGTAGCCAAACTTGTTGAGCACGTGCGAGTCGCCGTACAAAATGGCCGCGGGGTTGTTGTACTCCCGCACCGACCGGCGGCCAAACTGCAACACCCGCCAGAGCGAGTAGGCCACCAACGCCAACAGGAGCACCAAAAAGATCACCGCAAGCACCACCACCGCCGCCAGGTCGTGCACGGTGAACTCCCACAACGAGAGGGTGCACAACTGCAGGAACCCGATAAAGATGTACCGCAAAAGCAGCCCCTTGACCACCTGGGGGAAGGTGTTGCGGATGGAGTACAAGTGCTTGGTGGGCTTTCTTTGCTTCTTGACCATGATCCACAGCACCAACTTGCACAACAAGAGGAGCCCCACCAACACGTAGCCAATCAACACAAACCAGGTGAACCCGGTCACCACCACACTGGTGGGCTCGATGCCCAGCTTGTAACCCATGCGCTTGATCCCGCGCAACACCACCAAGTTCAGGTTCGACTTGAGCGCGTAGTCCACGTCCCGCTGCTTGATCAACAGCGGCAACGTGTCCATCTCCAGGGCGTACCCGGTGGAGAGCGCAAGCGCCCGGCGGCCCATCTGCGCCAACCCGGCCAAGTGCAACGTGGCACGCTCCACCAACACCTGCTTGGTGGTGTGCAACAAGTACAACGTGGGCAGGCCGCCCGTCAGCTGCACATACCACCGGAAAATCTTTTGCATAAACGTCACTCGAATAAGACCCATCAGCCACGCCAAGTTCTCGGACCACGCAGCAGCGATGGGGGGAACCCGCTCCACCGCCTGCATCAGCACCAAAACCACCAGCTGGAAGTACAAAAACAACGACATCGCATTGGCAGCCACGTGCGAGGCGGCGTTGGAGTTGCCAAAGGTGCTCATGAGCGCAGCCACGATAAGACCGATACCGGCAACCACCGCAGTGGCCCACTTGGCGCCGGTCTGGTTGACAGTGCGCCCGTTGGTGAAGGAGGCCTGGATACACAGCAACACCTCCCCGGTCAGGTTGTCGTGCACCAACACCTTGACGACAGCGTCGATGTCGGGCACAATGTACGCCGGTCCAGGAATCCGGTCGGTGTACTCCTTGTCGATGTACATCACCGAGTCGATCTGAAGCGATCCCGGGAAGATGGGACAGAACTGCTTCCAGCCAATCTTACAGAGATCGATCCGCTCGTTGATGAAACGGAACCCGTAGACAAACACCTGGACGTCGGCGTACACATACGTCTGAAGCTCTGTGGTCAAGTCGATGGTGTAGTGGACCGAACTGTCCTCGGGATTGAACGTGACATTGAAAAAGGAGGGTGAGATCTGGGAATTGTCCATACAGGTGGTAAGCGAGGACGCCAGGAGAATGCGCTTGGCACCGGCCACCTGGGTGAGCCACAACGCCCACAACAACAAAAACTTACACCAGTCCATGGCCTCCAAGGATGGTATGAACAAGAAAAAACAGCCTCGCTGCTGCTCCGCCGCTGTGCAGGGTTATATGCCGCCAGATGCAAGAAAAAAAATAATCTGTGAAAGGGGGAGGCAATGACTTCCGATGACGACAGCGGCCGGTGGCCACGAGGTCGGTTATCGGGGGTGTACATACAGGGGGGAGCCTAGTTGGTGCCCCCAGTCAGGGCCCCAGGGTCCCCATTCTATCGGTGCTGGCTCCATCGCCGCGAAGCACATGCGAGTGAGACACCCCTGAAAATTGATCCAGCATCGAACCTACATTGATCCCAGGTGCTGCCGAGCCCGCTTGGCGTGGGGCTAGCAACTGTGATTTAGCCGTGCCCCCGCATCCTACGCTGGTTACGCACCTCGTTTTAGCGACAGTTGCATCCTGGTGCTCGGTGCCCGGGTTGCGTTTTCTGGCTGCTGTGCTGAATTTAGCATCGTTAGACACGTGAGGTATTTTCCCGCCTGCACACAGGCGGTGGAGAGCCCCCGAGATCAAAGAAGCAGTAAGCCCCTGGCCTAAGGTAGCCAAGCCCCGACACCGTTGCGAGGGGTTGGCAAAATACGAGGTGGTGCCAAGATGCGGGACCTTGGCATCCTCAGTGGTCACCCAGGGCTTGCTTTCGCCGTGGCTTGGCATATTCGTATTACCGTACAATGACGCCATCGACGTCAACGTTAAAAGGGTCCTCCGCCACTTCGTCTCTCACATATTTTCAAAATAATAACAAACGCGCTCACCAGGGAATTTAGGGTGCGTTCGCTCACACGCGTAGAAAATCAACAAGAGGACGCATTGGCCGCAGCCACTAACAGCCATTGTTGACGCCATTGACAGCTTGGTGCTGATGCGGTCTGACAGTGTCCGAGGCAATTAGGCTGTGTGAAAAAAGAAAAGCGGCGTAGTTGCCGTGGTACACAGAGTGAAACCTCGCTTTTGTAAACAATCAACTAGCTACGTGAGGGCTGTTCCACGCGTTTGAATTGACGCGTGTAGCGATTGCCCGGCTGCACACTCGCCCGACTTTTTTCGAGATGTTGTTTACATTTCCTATCGCAAAATGCTTGGCGCTACCGTATACTAAGTGGCTTTAGCTCAATTGGGAGAGCGCCAGACTGAAGAAGCACAGCTTGAGACATCTGGAGGTACTGTGTTCGATCCACAGAAGCCACATAAGTTTCCTTTTTTGCATCCCCCCGCCTCCATCGCTAGTCGATGGCATCACGTCGTAAACTAAACCGAGTCGGGCAATCGCGCGCACGGGTGTTACACTAGTGGTTAGTCGGGTCGGTCCGTATCTCCCATCTAGGGCCTTCAACCTGCCCGGGCTGCGCTGCATGATGCACCATGCGCTCAATCGTGTCTTCGCTATAGTCTATATAATGGTACATTAGTCGTGGTTCACATTAGGAGGCAAGTGTTCCTTGCAAAACGCCCGCAACTGCACTATCTGTCTCGACAAGAAGTCGTCAAGAATGCTCTCACCAATCACCAACCGAAACTTGATGAGATAGAGGAAACTCACCTCGATCCGCGACAAGTCCCGCATCAGCACACCCCCGACGGTAGCAAACAGTTTCTGTCTCTGGAAGATATCCTCAAGACACTTGGTCAGGCAGCGTATCAGCCCAAGAATGAGCCGGTACACGTTCAAGTCATGCAATGGGAGGATGTTGAACACAATGCACAAGTTGAAAAGCATGTAGGCAGAGTGCAAATACGACAGCACCGAGATCAGCGGCGAGTAAGTCTTGATGCGGATTAAAAACTCGTCTATGGTGACGGAGGGGGCAGCCACCAAGTTGAAGATCTTCAAGAGCTGTGGTGACGATGTGTGGTTATGCTGGTACTCGTGCTGGAGCCGGCCAGGGTCGGGCTCGGTGATCGGGTGGGCGACCTTGGCATCGATGTCAGTGGTGGCGAGTAGGGTTTCAATGGGGATCAACTCACAAGGCTCAAGAAGCTCAGCGTCCTGTAACAGAGCGAAGTTGTTGCTGAGCAGCTCAGGAAACTCATCGTCATCAAGGTTCAGCGACATCTCCGTATCGGGAGGGGGCAGCGGCAGAGACGGCTGGTCATCATTCAAGTCCACGCCAAGCTCACGACAGATCTCCCCTCTGAACCGGTCAAACAACTCCGGGTGCTCTTGCAATTGGATGATGTCGCGAAGACATCGTGATAGCACCGCGATTGCTTCGAGTAGGTGCAAGTTGTTGACCCCCTTCTGCCGGTCGCTGAAGTCACGCGTCAATTCTTCAATATTGACGTCGTCTATCTCGTCTGGCGGGTCGCAAAACGTTTTCTGCAGCGGTTTCAACGGGATATCGCTAGCGTATTCCACCATTGTCCCCGATTTAGTCGCGTTTTGCAATTTTGTATGTGTGATCTCGCAGGTCGTGGCTGAGGCTAAACTAACGGCAACCGTTCACACGCCGCAACTAGCAAGACGTGAGAGCAAACATACGGCTGATCCCGATAGGTGGTAAAAATTGAAGTTGGGATCAGCGGTAAAAATAAAAGCACAAAAAGTAAATGCAATGCCTCCAGTCAGAATCGAACTGACGATCGCCTCATTACGAGTGAGGCGCCTTACCACTTGGCCATAAAGGCATGACTAAAAATTTTGTTTTTTCTGAGCTTTTGAGCAGCAGGGTGAAATTCGTGCAAAATCTACCATAAATGAATTGTTTTCAATAGTTTTGGCCTTGAATCATTTTTGTATACCAGTTATTGTAACGACAGTGCTTGTTTTTCTTTAGAAAACTTTATTTTGGATGAGATATCAGCACATTCACGCGGAGTCTGAAGTGTTTTTGGGACATTTTTGTAATATTCTGAGAAATCACACGGAAACAGTTCAGAGAGTTCGAATGACAACACGAGACAGGTTGCCCTGGGTCGAAATTGGTCACACGATGGTTTAAGCCGTACCAGGGCTCGGTAAGCCATTTACCAAAAGGGGTTGAGACTCACGCGAGCACTATAGAAAACAACTACGTAACGACTGAGCGTTGAAGAGGATGGACTTTACGACCACACTGGCAAAAACAAAATTCGAGCACTCGTCACGGGACAAAAAATGCTCTCAGCCAGATTCGAACTGACGATCTCCTCATTACTAGTGAGGTGCCTTACCACTTGGCCATAAGAGCTGATTTTTTCCTAAGCAGGGTTAAAATCGACCCTTGTGAAAGAAAACTTAAAAGTTGCCAAAATTTCAATTTTTGCCCAGAATAGCTGTATTTAAACTTCTGAAGGGAGAAAACGCTTAAAAAGCTTATAAAATGAATACAAATCAGCACGCAAAAGCTTATTCAAGCCGTATCAATCACCTCCTTAAATCTGCCCCCAAACTCACAAACGATATACACTTAATTAACCCATTACTACATGCTTAAACTAAAATCCCATAGTACTCCGTCGAGGGGAAACGCTTCTGTAACTGGGGCCACTGGACTATGAACCGGTTGGCGATCGGCAAAAGAAGCCACCCAGACACACTCAACCCCGACACGCGAGCAAGACTCTCAATGTAGACGATCTTCGTGTGGCCCAACCCCACAAAGTTGAACACGAACAAGATGTAAGCGATAGGCACCAGCGTTCCCGGCCCGTTGATCAACAAAAGATCGGGAAGCGTGGGCAATCCCCGAAACTGAGCTGCCGTCAGCACAAACGACTGCAACGTGCTTTTCACCGACAGCAAAAGCGACTCGCCCACACGACGCGCCCGCGCCACCGTGACAAACGAGACCTTACCCTCCTTAGGTAGGTTTTCCTCGTAGTTGCGTGCCTTGACGAGCGAGGCGTCGTCACCCAGCAGGGTGACCCAGGTACGCTGGCCAATTGCCGCGAGGTTGACGGCCCCCATCATCCGCAACATTTCGCCGGTGTGCCCTCCCGAGCCAAGGAACACCATCACGTGTTTGGAGGGGCTAGATACGAGTTTCTGATTAGGTTCCACCGGAGCTGGCGACCGAGGAAGCACCCACACCAAGCGGGCCACCGCAGCAATCACGGGAAGCACGATGGCAGCGACAATCGCTGTGACCACCCCTTCGTTCATCTGGAGGTGCATTGGCGATGGTGCGCGCACAAAACGCACAGCCGTGGGGAGTCTGTGTCAACAGCCCAGCAATATACCAACCCCACCATCTCGAACCACAGTAGCCATCTCTAAAACCAAACCTATAAACTCTAAATACCCCCTTTTCGCCACAGCAACACCACTAGCTCGCCAATTGCTCTCCCAACACCGGGTCCCCTCCGCACTAGAGAAAAAATGCCCGATATGCTGCCAGATGCGATGAAGCCGGCTCTAGCAGACTTAAAACAGACCAAGGCAGCATTGATCAAGCTCACTCCCGAGGCCACCACCTGGGAGCACTTGCAGCTGACCTTGGTTGATCTCCTCAAACTCACACTGGCGATCCACCCGGGCACGCTCCCACTGGATCAAGAGGGGACGCTAGTCAACGATACCATGGCCGTGTGTCTCCAGCGAATGTACCAGTTTGCCAAGAAGCGTGCTGGCGACGCTGGGACCCTTCCCGAGCTGACAGCGACCGCCGTGTTCCTCTGGGCCTACCGCTCCCCTCCGCTCGCCCTGCTGGCCCTCATCAACTCGCTCCAGTTGGTGCTCTCGAAGATATTGGCGTACATGACGCTAGTCAACCGACGGCCCGAGATTGCCTGCTGGGCAGACACCATTGTTGCTGACTTCACCATCTCCAAGTCGGGATTCATCATGTTGGAGATGGTGTTGAGGCACGTGGACGATTGTGGGGCGTGGCTAGCTCGCCATCCTCGGTTCACCCAGCGGGTGGTTGGGGTGATTGAGCGCGATCCTGCTGTGGCGCATGCGGCCAGCAGGCCCCTCCTAACCTTGTTCAGAAGCATGGCACCCTCGGTGACCAGTCCTGAGGAGTGGTTGGCGTTGTGGCAGCCAGCAGTGATGCCTGCACTCAAGGCGAGACTGGCACCTGTGTACACCATCTTGTTGGCGGGTCTCTTGCCCATAGCACACGGGGAATACTGCTTCCACGCTCTCAAGCAGGAGATCGTCGAGCTGGGCGATATGCTGGCGGTGCTCATGCTTTTGAAGGTGGGCCAGGACTGCAAGTTGATCGCCAAGCCCTACCAGGCATTGGAGCCGGCGGTGCTCCACCAGATGTTGGTCCACGCTGACCCCCAGGTGCGGTTAGGGGTGCTACTGCTTTTGCTCGGCTCGACGGCAAAGAACGTGCGGGTGGTCGCGGTGGACGACGCGGTATTTCAGGCTATGGACCAGGCACAGGTGGTGCTGCTGTTTGCCAACGAGTACGAGCACATCGAGGCCCGCCAGGCGTTCATTGCGTTGATGCTGCTGTTTGCTCCGCGTCTCCAGGAGACGATTAAACAACATCCACAGGGAGTGGCCAAGGAGTGGGTCGACGAGACATTGGTGTTGTGCAAGCGGCTATTGCTTCCGAGCGCCAACTACTCGCAGATGTGGACCCTGCTCCACTTGTACCACACCTTCCTCACGAAAATGGAGTGCCCCAAGGTGCTGCAAAAGGTGTTTGCCGACGAGCTGTTGTTCTTGTTACTCGTGCAAACGCTATTCAACGACTACGAGGTGGTCCGCAACTTGGCCCGGACGGTGCTTCACAGGTTCCCTCGCAAACAAATCGACCACTACTTGACCTCTCAAGTCAAGCGCGAGGTGTTTCAGCAGTCGATCGGGATCTTGTCGCTGTTGGAGGGGCGCAAAACCGATGGTGCCACAAACTACATTGAGTTCTTGGCCGAGTTGAACCTGCTGGAGGCGTGGAACACCGACGTGGCCATCGAGCTCTTGACTACGATCGATTCAGGTCTCTCGCTGGGGCTGCCTGCCGTGCACGGCCACTTTGGTGCCCTTGAGCGGTTGCTCGAGCTTGGAGTGGACAGGCTGCGGCTCGAGGTGGCGCTGGTGTTCGCGGCCGTGCTCAACGCCTGGTTGGGCCACGGATCACTCATCACCAAGGATCACGCGGAAAACTACGGTGAAGAGCTCCACGAGGGAGAACCACCCGCCACCCGCGAACTAACCCCAGCCTCGGCCGCCGACGACGACACCGTTGCCTACAACTACGCGTGGAAGGTGGTGAAGGCATCCAACCTCGTGTTGGCGCGGCTCTTCACCCTCGAGTCAACCCCTGACTCGGTGGTGGAGGCGGGGTGCCAGCTCATAATTGAGCAGATTGCCACCATCAAGCACCGCGGAGCGGTCTCGCTGATCTACCCGTCGTTTGTCACCGGATGTGCCACCTGCCACCAACGGCCTGCTCTTTCGGAGCTACCTGCCAAGTGGTTGGAAGCGAACCTCGAGCTTGACAACATCCAGGGCATTCTGAGACGCTCAGGCGGTGTTCCCTACCTCATCACCGGGATTCTCTCGGCGCTGCCGGACCGCAAATTGCTCGAACTCACCTTTGAAAAGACATTGGCCGCAGCTCGCGAGCCCGTGGTGCGGGCAGCCAATGCTCGCTACGACTCCCGCCAGGTACATGCCTTCAACGTGATGAAACAAGTGTTTGGCGATGCCCAGTTGGGACCAAAGTGCGGCGACTACTTGTCGCAGGCGCTCTCACTCTCGCTCGAGTTTTTCACCGCTGAGTCGTGGTCGGTGCGCAACTGTGCGGTTATGTTGTTCAACACCGTGCGCCAGCGGATGTTCGGGCTGCGTGTGGTGCCTCTGGCGTCGTTCTTCTCCAAGTTCCCCGATGTGGGCCGGTTGGTGCAAAAGTACCTCAACCAGGAGCTCACCGAGGGGATTCTGTCACGGGTGTTCCCTGTGGTGATGATTCTCATGTGCTTGACCCCGTCGCAGGACGATGACATCCTCAACCTGTTCAAGCCCGCGCTCTTGGCGTTGATTCTGTGTCGTCACTGGCACGTTCGTCAGATCGCTGCTCGGGCGGTGTCGAAGCTCTACACCAAGGCCGAGTTGGGGGCGTTCATTCGCTCGTTGCTGAACACCTGTCAGTGGTCCAACTTCAACTACATCCACGGGGCGCTCTTGACGGTGGCGGAGATCCGGAACGAGTTCGCTACTGAGGTGTCTGATTTCGCTGAGACGGCCATAGTCCCCTTCTGTGCCCACCAGCCACCCGACAACGTGTACGCGCTCGTCAAGTGCTTGAAAGCGCCCCTCAGTGCCACCGTCGCCAACCAGTTGGGCCACTACTTTTGTGCCCATGACAACACCTCCCAGGGCAACGTGGTGTTGTGTTTGGCTGCAATCTGTCGCTTGTTGCTTGCCCACTATCACGAGCAAAACGACCGCGAGCTGGCGGTGGACTTGATGCGCTTGGCGCTCACCATGCACTTTGAGGTGCAGTTGCCGGTGTACGAGTACATCATCGACCACCCTGACTACTCAGAGATCTCGTCCGATGTGTGGCGCGTAATCAGCACCAATGAGTGGACGTACACCACAGACAAGGCCCTTGGAGCCTACCGGGCGCTTCTCCTTGCCGAGCAGGCCCGTCCACCATCGCAGCCTCGGCAGTTGTTGGAGCTCAAGGAGCCCCAGTCGCTCGAGTGCTACGCGCTGGTGGTGCTGGCAGCCGGCTTCAAAGAGTTTCTCGACATCTGCGAGGAGAGACACGACACCAAAGCGGTTCTCACGTTCATTCTGCGTGACTTGGGCCGGGATACCGAGTCGCTCGTGCGCGGGATGATTATCCTGGCGGTGTTGGGGCTCTTCAACAGCGACGAGCTGGTCAGAGAACAGGCTTCGGACGCCATTGCCGGGGTGCTTGACATTCCCCAACCGGTCAATGCCACCTACTTGTCGCTCGTCTTTCCCGACAAGATGTTGGAGCGGTACGGCTCCGATACCGTGGGGCCCATTGCCCGCGACTACGCCGTGTCGTTCTGCCGGTTCAAACCCCCGGTGGTGCCCCACATTTTGTACGGGGTGGAGCGGGAGAACTTGTACCAGAATGACGTGTTTGTCGTCGGCCTCCTAGGCAAGATGATGCAAGGCACCACCGTGGGTTCCGCGCTCGCGGCGGACGTGATCCAAGCGACCCGGGTGGTGGAACGGCTAGGCTACGACGGGGTCATTGGCTGGCTCCGCCACGAGTACAACTTTGTCCCCCTCATCAAGCTCCTCGTGCTTGCCTACTTTATAGATTTGGACGTGTCGGGCATCAAGCGGGCCCTTATTGTCGCTAAGTGTACCCTAACTGCCTGCATGTAACCTAGGGTCCGGGTAATTGAGTCGCATAAATATAAGCGCGATGAGACAACAAAAAATGTCAACCACCTCCGACCCCCCAGATAACAGTAAGTACAATTGTTAGCTGATGAATGATAATACAACTACGAATTTCTTCAACTGAACCACCGTGTTGAGACAAAATTTTCAGAGCTTTTTAACACTGATAACAATGACTAACACTCGCAGCGCTAGCCGTGGAACCCCAACCAACCCTTGTAGAATGTCGACGGAGTTTTCGATTTGCAGCCACTGCATCGACGGAACCCAGAAACTTATTCGCCAGGTCAACGGCGCCGAGTGTACCCTGTGCACTCGGCCCTTCACGGTGATGCGATGGAACGTCGCTGAATCAACTAAAACGAAAAAGACTCTCTTGTGTATGACGTGTGCCACCACCAAGCGGTGCTGCCAGGTGTGTTTGCTCGATATCGACTACCACATCCCCACCGACATCCGTGACACCGCCCTCAAAATGGCCGGGTTAGACCACTACGTTGTCGCTGGTAGTGACCGTACCGCCAACCGCGAGAAGAAACAGCTTCTCGCGGAGAAGCAGCAGGCACAACCGGCAGTAAACCCCGATGCCCACGCACTCTTGCAGCAGTTGGCGACTAAGCTTGGCGAACGCAAGCTCGAGAAGCGCCAGCAAAAGCTTGCGGCGACTAAACTTCCGTTTAACGGGTCGATGACCAGTCCCAGTGACCCCAAGGTGCGTAGCTTTTTCCTTTTCGGGTTCCCGCCTAAAACCCTGCCGCTGGAGCTCGAGAAGTTGGTCCCCTCGGCTTCGGAGTTGAAAATTGTACCGCAGGCCCGCTGCGGGTTCTTGACGTTCCACACCCGGGCAGCCGCCGACCAGTGGGCCAACGAAATCGCCGCACAGCAGGATAAGCTGCTTGCGGCGTTGTGGGTAGCCGGCAGCAAGATTCCAATGCGCGTGGCGTGGGCACCGGTACAGGAGATTGGTGACTACAAACAGGCAGCCGCGGACGCTGCGTCTACGATGAAAAAACTAGCGGGTGCCCGCAAGCCCCTTCCCCAGTCCAAGGCCAAGGTCACCAAGCCCAAGTCTCAGCCGCACACCTACAAGAGCATCGATGCTGAGCTTTAGCGCGATGCATTTCTTTTTCACGCGTTGCTTTTTCTGCCTGCGCCTAGTTCAAAGTTCGCGTTCCCAGGTTAAAAATTTTGAAAACACAAAAGGTTCACATCACCTGTTACCCACCATGGCTACCGAAGTAACTCCCCCCTCGATGTTCGAGAAGTACTACATGCACAGCTTCCCCTTCTGGATGTTGACCAAGACGGAGCTGATGTGTGTCCATGTGGTTATCTTGACCCTCCTGGCGTTTGTCGCCTACTGGACGCTCTTCCGTATCCCGTCGTCGGTGATGGCGTACACCGGTACCATCATGGCCTAAGCAACCAACACTCATGGTGGACAACCACCACTTAATTAATTTGATTTTACGGTTTATGGGAACGAAAATTGACTGGGTGTACCACAAATAGTCTTCTTTCCACGGGATGGGAAGCAATTAGCATTTGTATATGACAATGGATGTCACAGTTTTAGTATGGCACCATCGCGGGGAGCTCGTCTATCCCTGTCACCCCACTCAAAAATAGGGGCTTGGCAATGTAGCTAATTTACATCGGCCTGTGTGCAGGCGCAACATCACCAGGTATCGTGCGCGTGTTGATCTCCACAGTAAAGGTAAACACCAGGTGCTGGCATGACGGTAAACGCTCCGTTCAAACCACCGCGGCCATTGGGAGCACCAGCAGCCACCAGTAATTCTGCTGGTACAACTTCCAGCCGGAAAGCCCCGCTGCTACGCGCTCCAGGAGCAAAAACAGCGGCCCCCAAGACGCGTCGCCCACCAGGTGAAGCCGATGACAAGGAAAATGAGGTTGCCAAGGTCGCTAAACGGGCTCCTGGGCCCGTCAGACGCCGTGTGGGGTTGGTGAGAACCGCTCCTCGTCCGCTGCCAGTGGTGGTACCCGCTCCAGCCCTGGTAACCGCACCCACCCCACCATCGTCTGAGGAGGGCCAGCGGTTTGCGGTCCAGTGGCGCAAAAAGAGCAACAAGAAGAACAAGACGTGGGAGGGAGACGGGTCCGTCACCGCAACGAAGCTGGGCGAGCTGGTGGTGGTGGTGCTCAAGGGCAGCGACGGCCACGTGATGTCTCGCAAGCAGTTCCAGCAGGCAAAGGACGACCTCCTCAGGGGGGTGGTGGCTGTAGGGGGCTACGAGTTTGAGATAGACGACGACGACGTAGTTTTGGTTGACACCGCGCCCGTTGTGGCTCCAAAGGCCCCTGAGGTCGTGGAACCAGAGCCAGAGCTTTTTGTCCCCTCGCAACCAGAGACGGTGCTGGAACCCCTGCCAGCATCCGCTGATTCCGTCGCCATGCCGTCTTTGCTGGACCAGAACAAACCAATCGCCATGCCGTCTTTGCCGGACCAGAACAAATCAATCGCTATAGACCCCGTTTTGGCCAACAAATTGCGCCCACACCAGGTGGAGGGCGTCCGGTTCATGTACGAGGCGGTGATGGGGTTCCGTGACGCGGGACGGGGCTGTTTGCTCGCAGACGAGATGGGACTCGGCAAGACCCTCCAGGTTATCACCCTTGTGTGGACCCTCCTCAAACAAACCCGGGAGGTTTCCAAAATCGTGGTAGTTTGTCCGGTGACGCTTGTGTCCAACTGGGTGGCCGAGTTTAAGAAGTGGCTTGGACCCCGGGTCCTGGTGCTCGCAGTCACCGACAGCAGCCAGCACCTGCAAATCGTCAGCTTTGGCCGCCTCAACGTGTACCAGGTGCTTGTGGTCAACTACGAGAAGATCCCTGGCTATTTCGAGCAGCTCCAGGGCTGTCCCATCGACATGGTGGTCTGCGACGAGGGCCACCGGCTCAAACTGCCGACAAACAAGGTGTTACAGCACTTGGCACGGCTACCATGCCCGCGACGGATCATGTTGTCCGGGACCCCGATCCAAAACGACTTACAAGAGTTCTTCACGCTAGTCAACTACATAAACCCCGGGTCGTTGGGCACCTGGCGCGAGTTCCAACAGGGCTTCCTCCAACCGATTTTACGTGGTCGGGACACCGCGTGTATGGACCCGGCCATCAAACAGGCGGGCGACGATGCTCTGGCAGCGCTTATTGCCGCCACCCTGCCCTTCATTCTCCGTCGCACCCAACTGGTGTTGACCCGCTACCTCACCCCGAAAACTGATACCCTTTTATTTGTCAAACCCAACCCGCTTCAGATGGAGTTGTTCCAGCGGATCTTGGCTGCTGCCGCCAGCCGCATGTCATCGACGTCGTTTGCCCTTTCCCTCATCAATTTGCTCCGCAAAGTGTGCAACTCTCCGCTTTTAGCCTCCGACGACGAGTTGTACCGCCAGCTACTCGGTGACAGTGGTCCCAAGCTCAAGACCAGCTCCGGCAAGATCGCCACCCTCGTGCCCATGCTTCAGGAGATCGCCGATATGGGCGAGAAAGTGGTGCTTGCATCCAACTACACCCACACCTTGGACCTCTTGGAGACCGTGGTCCGCAAATTGAACCTCACGTTTGTCCGTCTCGACGGGTCTACTCCGCAGAAGATGCGGGGTCGCTTGGTTCGCGAGTTCAACCGCAACCCCCAGGTGTCGGTGTTTTTGCTCTCGTCAAAGGCTGGCGGTATGGGCATCAACCTCGTGGGCGCCCTGCGGCTCATCTTGTACGACAACGACTGGAACCCGCTGCTGGACTTGCAGCTGATGCTGCGGATCCACCGGGACGGCCAGACGAAACCGTGCTACATCTACCGGATGTTCACCACGGGGTGTATCGACGAGAAGATTTTGCAACGCCAGTTGATGAAAACGAGTCTTCTGCTTGCGTTTTTGGACCACAGCGACGACGCGGCTGACAACGTATTTGACGACTTGGATCTCAAGCGGTTGTTTGCCATTGAGTCGCAGACGACGTGTAACACCCACGACCTCATCGAGTGTGGGTGCGATGCTGGGACCGACGACGCTCCGCTTTTTGCTCTCCGACTGGCACGGCGCCTGGCGAGCACGGCCAGCACCGGGTCCGACATTGTCACCGCCCTGGACGTGTTGCAGAGCTTCGAGGAACGCGACCAGGCCTCGACCGAGCGCGTGAAGCAGGCGTTGCTGGAGTACACCCACATCAACCCCGCCACCAAGAAGGTGGACCCCGTTGGGGACCCCGCGTTGATCAACATGTTGTCGAACCCGGCCTACCACTCGCCCGTGTCGTTCATTCTCACGAAAACGATCGAAGCGGGAGAGGAGACAGACGAGGCACAAGGCGTACAAGAGTTGGAGCCCACTACCGGGCTGGATCCTAGGAATCAGTAATTAGGCCCTGGTGGACCACGTAGATTATCTATAATGCATTTACCCCCGCTTCAACCGTGCCTCGGCCGCCCGGGCCCGTTGCTCGCGCATGAGCCGGCGGCGCTGCTCGTCAGACAACCCGTTCAAGTTGTTGGCCAGCAACGCCGTCGCAACCGAGCCACCCAACGTCCCGCTCAGCTGGACGGTGGGCTTGCGCATCTCCATCTCTGTCTTTTCCGCCAACCGCTGCTGCATCGCGGCGTGCGCGGCCTCCTTCTGCTTCTTCTGCTCCGCCTGCTCCTCAGCGGCCACCTCCTCTTTGGTGCGCGGCAGACCCACCTTGGCTTTGTCCCAGTTGAATGCCTGCTCCCCGAGCGTCAGACGAGCCACCCGGAACGCGTTGCGGGTGGCCATCTCGCCCGCTAGCTGACTGGGGACCTTGTCGAACTGGTTGACCACCTCGGGACTGGCTCCGAGGTTCACCAAGAGCACCTGGACCATGTGTGCCAAGTTGTTGGCCGCGGCAAAGTGGAGGAGCGTAGGGTAGTGGGCGTACTCCTTCTCTGGGGTGAGACGGAACTCGGCCGCGCTGAGCTTGTTCTGTTTGAGGTACGCCACGAGCTTGGGCGCCTTCTGGCGCTTTAGGAGAGCCACCATCTCCGTCAGGTGCTTGTCGTTCTCCGACACCGTGGCCGTGGGCTTAGGGGTGGGACTGCGGCTCGCAGCCACCGGTTTGGGCTTGGTCTTGATGGTGCGCGGCATCTTCACCACCTGCAAGTACGTGAGCCCAGCCCACGCCCGCTTGAGCTCGGCCTTGGTGGCACGGCGAGTGGTGAAGGGGAAACCCCGGATGCGAGGGTCGTTGGTGGCGAGCTCGGCTCCCTCGTACCCCACGAGGATCTTGCGGTTGCTGGTACCGTTGGCGCGGATGTAGATGGCGTGGCACTCGCGCAAGTGGTGGCGCCACTCCACCATCAACTCTCTAACCTCCTTGATGAGTGCCTGCTCGTTGTAGCGTCGGATCAGCGAACCGGCCGAGTTGGCCTTGCCACGGGCGTTGTCGCTCGCCGACTGCGACCCACCCTGTTTCTTACGCACGGTGTACCGGTGGAAGGTCTTGGACACCACCACGTCCACCGCCTGCTCGTGCTTCGACTCCTTGGAGTTGGGGGCGTATCCCTTGGTCAGTTTGCGGGCGTGGTTGATGATGGCACCCGCAAAGTGGCCACCGCCAATCATGAACAACGCCGACTTGCCCTTGCACACCGGGGGCTTGCTCATTTTGGCCAACGCAGCCAACGGGGCCCCAATTTCAGCTTGTGAAAAATTGGACTTGTAGACGCCGTACGCGGAATCGGCATCGACGTCGGGACCCTTGAATAGCACAAACGGCGACTTGGTGTTGAGATGGCTCACCGTGCCCTCCTCCTCGATGTCGTCGAGCCCCATCTGGGCCATGCGGTCGGCCTCGTCTTCAGACTCGTCTTCGGAGCCCAGAATCGACTCGATCAGCTGTTTCTCCACCATCTCGTCGAACTCGGCCTCGCTCACCTCGGGCAACCCCTGGACCTTGCGTCGGAGGTTGAACTTGTAGAAATCACTGTGGTAGTAGTCTTTGTCGTGGTGGACGGGCGCCTGGGACACGGGCTCGGGCGCAGGCACCGACTCCTCGCGCACCTCGAGCGTCTCCAGGTCAAACAGCAAGAGCTCCAATGCCTGTAGAAGCTCCGGGGGCAACTCGTAGAGGTACAAATCCTTCGTCATTGCTTGCTTACAAAAGATTATCGATTATAACGTTTGTGCGCGGCTACTGCAGGCCACTACCATATATAGACAAAACGGGTGGGCTGGTGTGAGTCATCACGCAGCGCCAAACCGGTGGCACTCCTTCAAGAAGTGGCCCACCTTGTCGGGGCTCATGAACGGGTGGGTGCCGTGGCCAAAGTTGATGATGTAGTTCTGCTTCCCGCCCCCGAAGCCCTTGATCATCGCCTCGACCTTTTTCGAGATGAGCTCGTCGCTGCCGTACATCACCCCGGGGTCCAAGTTGCCCTGCAAAGTGATTCTGCGGCCATTGACCACCTTGACTGCGTCCTCGGGCTTGTACAACCAGTCCAACGACACGGTGTCGTACCCGGACTCGCACAAGTCGTCAAGCGCGTACCACGCCCCCTTGGCAAACACCGTGAGGGGGATGCGCTCGGTGACACCCAACTCCTTCAACCGCGGAGGCAACTCCTTGGCGATGTGGCGGAGGTAGGGCAAGCAGAACTCGTTGAACTCGGCGGGACCGACGTTCTCGGCCCACGACTCAAACACCTGCAACATCTGGGCACCCGCAACAACCTGCTGGGCCAAGAACTCGACACAGGCGTCGGCAATGGCCTTCAACAACTCGTGGGACTCGGTGGGGCGCGCGTAGATCCACTCCTTGGCGTAGCGGAACATCTTGGACCCCTGGCCCTCGGTCATGTACACAAGCAACGTCCACGGGGCCCCGACAAACCCCAACAACGGCACACGGCCCTCCAACTTCTTTCTGGTCAAGGTGATGGCCTTGAACGCCCAGTCGAGCTCCTTCAAGACGTCAGGCTTGTAGTTGACGCGCTTCAAGTCATCCACCGAGCGCAAAGGCTCCTCGAAAACGGGGCCCTTGCCCTCCACCATGTTGATCTTGAAGCCCATGGCCTGAGGAATCACAAGGATGTCGGAAAAGATGATAGCGGCGTCGAGCTCGGGGTAGCGGGCCACGGGCTGGATGGTGATCTCCGCCGCAATCTCCGCATCCCGGCACGTCTCAAAAAAGTCCCGGTCGCCCTTGACCTTGTGGTACTCGGGCAAATAGCGCCCTGCCTGTCTCTAGTAAAGTTAGTGAAAAATTCAAATTGTCGGGTAGGGAAGACATACCATGATCCAGATGGGGGGTCTCTCGACCTTCTCTCCCAACGCGGCTCTCAAAATCAAATCGTTTTTCAACGGCGGGAATTGCATGGTGGGGTGGTTGGTCAGATGCGGAGTGGAAGATAATTTCAATGTGATAAATCACTGCGCACTGTATGTAAGCCATGCGACCAGTTGCCATATCGACGCCAAGGTTTCCGGGGTTTGTCGAGGTGGGAGGGGTGTAGCAGTGGTAGGTGGTGGTGGCGAGAGATGCTAGTGGTGCTTGGCCTTATTTGATAACGAATTTCGTAAGAGTTTATATGGTGCCCTAGGGTTTCTTGTTGTATGGTCGAAGAGGCCGAGTTACGGGTAAGTGCGTTTGTCAGCAAACGGCGATAAAACGGGCTTAAATGGCCTGGGTGCATTGGAGTGCAGCTACTGTGGGTTCCCACGCCATTTGCGTGGTACTAGGTTGGGTGGTTCGAGTGTGGTTTGGGCTCGCATCACCACTGCTCGCTACTATTCTGGCACAAAACAAGCCAAGCCCCAGTGGCGGTTGATATGCAACAGCCCCATGGAAAAGGCACAAGTGCAGACCGGGCGTGCACGGGCAGAATACCCGTACTGTAGTCGACCCTACAAAAGTGGCTTTGGGGCTCGGACCGTGAGGCTGGCCTTCTCAGCGAGCCCGCCTTATTTTTCCGGAGGTTAAAAATATCACAGCTTAGATTGCTTCTGCCGAAGGTCACCCGCCTCACAGGGTCAGCTGAAGCGGTGGATAGGAATGACGGAGGAATTGGGGAGTTCAAGGCTGTAGTAAAAAGAGGCATCTTGGATTCAATCTCCATCACCGTATCAATCTGATGTTTGGGGCAATTCTCCAGCCACAGGTTGTTGCACTCGTAAATTCCTAAGCCAGGTAGAAGAATGGTAAGGGACGTCTGACGAAGCACTCCACACCAAGTGCTCGTCCCTCAACCCACCAACCACCTTCTCTGAGCATTCATCAACCAATTGAACCCTCGTGGGACCCTGGGAACCACGCACAGTCACCTTCGCAACCTATCACCAGCACACATCACCAGCACACATAGGCCACACGAACCACAATTGCTAACCCCAAACTCATAATTAAACCTACACACCCACCCCACCGTAAACACCCTCGCGCCCCCAACATCTCAAAACGATCTGGTCGCCACCCGTCCCCCCGTTCTTGCGTAGTCCTCCACCGCTCGACTATCGCCCCTGCGGCTTTTATGCACAGCGACATTATCGCACAATAACATCCCACATCCCTTACACCCTCTGCAAACAAGGCACTACGCTATGGGTGACGACATCCCTTCCCCTGGTGGACACTCCCACCGGCTGCGGGAGTCCATTGACCGCAAACCCAACGTGTTTGTGCAGTTTTTCCGCTCGGTGTTTGGATACCGCAAAACCCTGCTTACGCTATTTGTTGCGGTGGCCCTCGTGGCCACGGTGGTGTTGTCGCTGGTGGAGAACCAGTTAGCGGCCATCCCGCCCCCGTGGAGAAAAGGCGAGCAAAACCTTTTGGACCGCACCTGGCTCGACCTCCAGTATATCACTGCCAAGCCCCACTCGTACACCCAGCGGGCCAACGACGAGGTTCGCAAGTACATCGAGGACCAGGTGTGGCACGCGGTGGCCGAGTCGGGCGTGCAGTATGTGGACGTCGACAACGAGGCCAAGTCCGACTCCGCAACCATGTGGAGCGACAAGTCGCACGTGCTGTACTACGAGTCCAACAACGTGATGGTGCGGATCAACGGCACCAATCCCAAGTTGCCTGCGTTGTTGTTGAGCGCGCACTACGACCTGGTGCCCCTGAGCTACGGCGTAACCGACGACGGCATGGGTGTGGCGCTGTTGTTGGGGGTGTTCTACCACGTAATGCTGCAGAAGCAGCCCAAGCGCACCATTGTGTTCAACTTCAACAACGACGAGGAGTTTGGTTTGCTGGGCGCCAACGCTTTCGTCAAGCACCCGTGGTTCAAGCAGCTCGGGTACTTTCTCAACTTGGAGGGCACCGGTGCTGGCGGCAAGGCGATGTTGTTCCGCACCACCGACTATGGCATTGCTCGCCACTTTGACGTGCGGTTTCCCTACGCCACCCTGATCTTCCAGCAGGGGTTTGCCAACCGGTTGGTGCACTCCGAGACCGACTACTTCGTCTACCACGAGAAGGGCGGGTTGCGGGGCCTTGACTTGGCGTTCTACCGCCCGCGGGACCTCTACCACACCACCCGCGACCTGATCCGGCTGCTGACGCGGCGGCTGTTGTGGCACATGATGTCGCAGGCGCTAGACTTTACCGTCAAGTTCTCGGCTGAGTCCAACGACATGGACTTTGCCAACGACGTGGACCGCGACGCTGCGGTGTACCAGAGCGTGTGGCGCTGGCTCATTGTGTTCCCCGTGAGCCTGCTCATTGTGTTCAATGCCATTACTGCCATCGCCTTCCCCGTGTTGCTGATCATCTTGATTGTGATCATTGCCCAGCACAAAAAGAACTGGCACGTCACTTTGGTCAACGTGATCAAGTTCCCTGTGCTGTTTGCCGTGCTGGTGGTGGGGCTCCGGTTCTTTGCGGCGCTGATCCAGAAAATCAACCGGTTCATCCCCAACAACAGCTTTCTCATTGTTGCTGCCACCATGTTCTCGGTGTTTGTCGTGCTCAACTACGTGGTGCTCAACGGGGTCAACTGGCTCACCCGCAACTACAAGGTCACCAACCACGACGAAAAGTTGATTGTCATCTTGGAGCTGGCGTTGTTGGCGTGGGTGGGCGTGGTCTACCTGACGGTGAAGCTCACCCACAACCGGCCAGGCGACGACCACACCGGCGAATGGCCCATCACCGTGGTGTTTGTGCTCTTGCTGGCGGCCGGGTTGTTTGGTTTGTTGGGGTGGGCGTTGCGTCCGGCCCACCACCACGAGCCCGAGGACACCCCGGAGGCGCAGCCGCTTTTGCAGGAGGACACCGAGGAGTACGGCGCCAACGATACCACCGAGGAACACCGCTCGGAGGCGTCGTCGTTGCTCACCAACACCGACGGCGGGCTTGCTGGGTTTGTCAAGACCTACAGCTACGACTGGTGGCTCCAGTTTTTGTTGGCGGTGCCGGTGGCGCTGTTTTTCGTGTACAACTCGGGGTACCTCGTGCTTGACGGCACCGTCAAACTGATCCAGGAGTCGCTCAAGTCCGAGCAAATGGTGTACCGCTTCCTCCAGTACTTTGCCATGGCGTGGGCGTTGCCGTACCTCCCGTTTGTGTTCAAGCTCAACCGGTTCATTGTGTACGTGTTGCTTGCCCAGATTGCGGTTGGGGTGGCCTACACCGCGCTCGGCACCCCGTTTGACGAGGCCAACCCGTTGAAGTTGCGGTTTTTACAGACAATTGACGTGGGCAGCAAGACTGGCGTGTCCCAGGTGCACGCGCTGGGCCGGTGGCTGGCCCCGATGAAGGAGGTGTTGCAGGACTTGCCGCTGGTCAAGACCAACGGTGCGTCCGTGTCGTGCGACAAGGGCGCGGACGGGGTGGCGGACTGCCACTTCAAGCTGAAGTTGTGGCCCGTGGTCACCAACGGCACCAAGCCCAGCGACCTCTTGCGGGTCAAGGTGAAAAACAACAGCCCAGACACCCCCTTTGGGTTGATGGGCGCCGAGATCAGCATCACCGCTCCCGCGAGCCGGGCGTGCGTGGTGCGGTTCAACACCACCAGCGCCGGGTCGTCGTTGTACAAGGAAAACCCCGTCAAGACGGTGGTGGTGATGAGCCACCGCAACAAAACCAACGCCGCCATCACCCGGGGCGCGCCCGAGGGGTTCCTGCGCGACTCCCACGGCAACTACATCTTCAAAAAGCTCCAGGGGATCACCGAGTTGGCGCTCAACAAGCTCGACTGGGACCGCCCGTGGAAGCTTGCTTTGCACTGGGTGCCCGACTTTTTGGACTCGGACCAGGCGCCCACGCCACTCGCGGTGGACGTGGCGTGCTACTGGAGCGACGGCCACCTCCCGGCGTGGAAGGAGGTGGTGCACTACTCGCCCGCCAACGTGGCGTGGGCCAACCAGCAAAAGGGGTTGGTGGCCGCGCGCACCTCGGTAGAATTGTAACGGTTGTATTAATATATGTTTGCATTTATTTGCGCCAATGCACCGTCCATGAATTAAAACCCTAAACCATAAAAATACCAGCAATCACGGCCAAACCAAGTGTGGACACCACCGAAACCCGGAGCGCGCTGGCGGCCCCGGTCTTGCCCGAGTTGTCCGAGTCGCCGCCGTCGTTGCCAAAGTGGAACTGGTTCACGCTGCCGCCGCCCAGGGTCTCCTGGGAGTTGCCAAAGGTGGTCGACACCCCCGACGCCATCAGCGCGCTCTCGAGCTTGTCCTCAACCACCCGCACGTCGGACTCGTCGGTGAACTTGACCTGGGCAAGCGAGATCTCGTAGTCCTCCATGTCGTAGACAATGTAGGCGTGGCGCAAGAAGTTGTCACCCAACACGAGGTAGGTGCCCTCCTGAGCGCTGGGTTCCTGCTCCATGATCCCCAAAATGCAGTTGCCGCGGCCCATGTTCACTTGCATGTCCTTGAAAGGCACCTTGATGGGCTGGCCGCCAAAGTCGAACGTCAAGAAGGCGCTGGAGTCGCTGACGCACTTCATCACGTACTGGCCCTGCTGCTCCCGGGCGCCCACGGCACTGGCAACCCGCTGCAACATCAGTCTCGGCATGTAGGTCAAGGTGGTACCGGAGTCAAGCAACGCGGGGTAGGCGTTGTCAGTGACCTTCTCCTTCTGGTCGCCCTCAGCAGAAAGCTCAATCGAGTTCAACGTCACCTGCAACCGCACAGGCTCCTTCATGCCCTTGATCAGCGACACAATGGGCAAGGTGACAAATTCGGAGTCGATCTTGGCGTAGTCAACCCCGCCAAAAAGAATCGACCCGGTGTCAGCATCGGCCTTGTCCAAGTACAACAGGTACAAAACCTTGGGGATCTTGCCCTCCTCCTTGAGCTTCATCGGCAAGTTCAGGTATTTCTTCTCCGACGTCTGCAACCCGGGCAACCCGATGCCAAGCACGCCCACGTCGGACGACGAAACGTTGGCCACAGCAAAAGACAAGTCGGTGATCAGCACGTTGCCAAACGAAACGGTGTCGTGGCCCCACACACCCTTGGCGGCAGTGTTGTCAGCGTACTGGATGTAGAATGCGGGCTCGGACGAGTTCACCTTCCACAGCGACAGGCCCTCGGTGGTGAACGACCCGAGCTTGACACAGGTGTTCGACGCCGCAGGTGCACCGGACACATCACCCGTGGGGTGGCCCCCCATCACAATCAGGGTGAACCACCCGAAAAGCTTGTTGTTGGGGTGGAAGTCGGTGAGCGAGGGGGCCAATGCATCGTCATCAGTGGGGGTGGGCGTGCGTTTCACGTGGTGGGAGAAAGCAACAAAATCACGCTTCTGGTTGTAACGGGAAGCACGGCAATCCACGTCGTGCGACATCATCCAGAGGTCGGACGACCCGGTGTCAACAAGGATGCTCACCTTGTCCTTCTCGGAGCCCACCTCCAACTCGGCGTAGTAGTAGGTACGGGCGTTCTTGAGCTCCATTTCGGTGGTGCCCGCGGCACGCTTCATGAACGCCGGGCGGTGGCCATCGGGTCCACGGGCGTCTTCCATCGAATTACCGCGGCGGATGTTCACATCGAGCCGGAGGGGCTCAAACGCCGCAAGCACGGTGGTGGCTAACCCAACAATGGTGGCAGCCTTCATCGGAACAGTATTGGGGTTATTTGAGAAATATGCACCTAAATATTCGCCGGCAGTGGTGGGGTGTGTATACACGGTACACGCGCATAACCGGATGACAACCTGCCAAGCCTGTGGTTGCCGCAGCACGTTCTGCTACATAATGAGGGGGATTGCGCAAGGTTGCTAGACGACTAACGGGGTGGGACCTTAAAAAAGTGGTCTACTAATGGATGGCGTACGCGCACGAAGCAAGTAGCAAGTGTTTTGTTGATGTTGTAGAATTGTGTCACCTGAAACTTGGGCGCAGCACCACGAGGCTTCGGGCCTCGTACTCGGCAACTCCGCCACCGACTAAATCGTGACCGTTGGTGCAAGTAATTACGGAGGTAAGTCAGGGACGCCGAGCGGGGCAAATCATCGCACTGCCCCCACAGTATCTATAGATCACTTTGCAACGCACCACTATTTTTCACTGGCGTTGCTTTTTCTGGATCGCGGCAGTGTCGGTTCGGTCGAACAGGGCGGATTACGTAATATATCAGTTTAATCAAGAGTTAAGCCATGAAATTAGGGAAGATAAGACCACCGGTGAAACAGTGGCAGGTGACGTGTTGACGTGGTTGTCTTTGCGTGTAGCAAAAGCAACCCCGTTGTCTGTGGTCGTGCGACGCGCATGGTTAGGGTTCAACCTCATCGCTCATCGCGTGCCGGGTAATTGCATGAACAGTATAAATAAGCGGCAAAGTCCAAGGTTTTTTTTCTTTGTCGATATACTCTATGGGATCATTTTCTATAGTTGATATCTCTCTTTGACTCTATAAAAGAGCCACTGAACCCAACTTGGTTGATGAGATAGATACCCTTGTGCCCTCAAAGTGAGAATGTTTTTGCTTGACCATGTGCTCCTAGCAGCCTGGCCATCTCAAATTTGCCGAACACCACGGGCTGTCGCAAGACGGCCTAGTTCGGAGCGATGATCTTTACCCCATTGCGTATGCTTCTTCGGGAGAAACGCTTTGGGGTGGGCGCAAGTGGCTGTCTGACAAGCTTCATATCAATTGGATTAGGATGTTGTGGACTATATCGACCGCGTTATGGCACCCCTTCCGGGGGTGACCCAGGCGAAACGTAATGACGTAATGGTTAGCCATAGCTTTGACAGTTTACAAGAACTAGTTGGACTATGGCTAGACCAGCGCGTGTAGCACCTGCCTCAAAGCGAGTTGTTGCCTGTGTTATGTCGTCACGACGTAACGTGGGTGATGTCTCTTGGCTTGCACCCCTAGCCTTGGCACGGGTCATGACACGGCGACCGGGTCATTTTACGCAAAACCACGTAAGCCAGCCCCCGTCACGCCTTGTACGCACATACTCTTGGCCGATAAACGATTCTGAGTCGTTTGTGCTATCAAAAAAAAAGTGTGGCAAATTTGCAAAAACAAACCCACGGCGGGAGTCGAACCCACAACCTTTCAATTAGAAGTCGAATGCGCTAACCATTGCGCCACGCAGGCTTTGAATTTACTTTTGGGGGTTGTAGAGCGGTTATGAAAACACACCTGAAAAAGTACCCCTTTTGTTGGATTCCTACCTTAGATACTTGTTGTTTTAGGTCTCTTTGACGTCACAAGAGTGATGAAGTGCCATCTTGCTGCTTCAACTACTAAATTAAAAAATTTCCACTCTATGTTGTGGTAGGGATGGCCGTGTGCTTCACTAAAACTCCACTACCAACCTATATGCGAGACATAGCACCCACCCCACATATCCTGCTACCGTTACCTTCACCCCGTCCCCACCTTTTCACAACTCACCACCCTTATCCAAACTTCCAAACTTTTTACAAATTTACTCAAAAGTGAGTAATCGTTATAATCATTCGTTAATAACTCTATATCCTATAAAAAACCCCTACGACGACCCGCTGCCAAAGAACGACCGCCGCTTCGACCCCTTCTCCGACGGCTCGCTCCGCTTGTACTCCCCGGACCGCCGCGAGTGCTTGAGCGAGTTGCGGATGTTGAGCCGGCTCATCAGCGAGCTGTTCTCCTCGTCGTCGCTGGCAAAGTCCACCACCTCCTCCTGGACACCGTGGGTGTCAAAGTTGGCCCGGGTGTCGGGGATCGACAGCAACCGCTTCGGCTTGAGCTTGGTGTGGTTCTCGCGGCTCTTAGTGGTCTCGAGGTCGGACCCCTCGTCGCTGGACCGCTTGGCACGCTGGCTCAGCGGCACCGCGTCGCCCAAGTCCAAGTCGATGAGGTTCTGCTCGTCCACCTGCGCCATCCCGGCAAACATCGGCAGCAGCTCCTGCGCCAGCAGGCTCAGCTTCATCCTCAGCACCAGGTTGGGCCGCTGGTACTCGCCCCACGGGTTGGCGCTCTTCTTGGCCAGCGAGCTCCGCTGCGGGCGCTCCGTGGGCACTGCCGGCGACGCGGACGCCACGTCGTACGGGACCACCGTCGGCGGCTGCGACGGCTGCGACGACGGGGTGAACGGGAACGGGTTGTTCGAGCGCGGCGACACCTGGGTGGCGGCCGACACCTGCGGCGGCGCCATTTGCGGGATGGCCACCGGCTGCGGCACTGTCAACGGCTGCAGCGGCGGCTGGGGCGGCTGTGGCTGGGCTACGGGCTGGGCCACCGGAGCCACCGGCTGCGGCAACGGCTGGGCCACCGGCTGCGTCTGCGGCACCGGCGGCGGCGGCTTGTTCTTGGGATGCTGGGGGACGGGCTGTTGCACGTTGGGCAACGGGGGAAGCGCCAGTTGCGGCGGGACATGCGAATGGATGGGCAACGCGGGCTCGGGCAGCCTGGGCGGCGACGTCAGCGCCGGGGCCGCCGGCAGGTCCTTGAGGTCGGGCACGTCCGGGTACCGCAGCACCACTGCCGACTCGAACTCAAACTCGTCCAGCTCCTCCACCGCGTCGTACTGCGACCCCACCGACTTCATCAGGTGGTGGCTCAGCAGCGGCCCGGCAAAGATGTCGTCTGCGAGCTTGCCGGCCTCGTCGGTGAGGTTAGCCAGGTGCGTGCGCAGCTCCCACGCCTCCTTGTTGCTGTACTCGCCGCCGCGTTTGTCCAGCGCCAGCGACTTGCGGCTGGGCCCGTCGGGCGGCGTTCGAGACCCTTCCGAGCTCGGGTGCGAGTGCTGGCGCGCCAGGGCTGCTGGGTCGACAAAGTCCTCCAACAGCGGGTAGCGCTCCTCGACGTTTTCGATGAGGTCGCGGTCGCTGATCCCCAGCAGCTCGTTGTCGGGCACGTCGACGATCTCGAGGCCCAGCATCTTCGACAGAAGCTCCAGCAGCGGCGCGTGGTTCGGGAGCGCGTACGGCGGCTGCGGCGGGTACTCGAGCGGCAGGGTGGCCGGGAGCCCGTGGTGGGACGACCCCTGGGTCTGCTGCGGGGTTTGTTGCTGCAGCGGCGGGTACAGGTGCGCTGCCGGCGCCAGCTTCTGCTGGGCCATCGGCGGCGCCTGGGCCAGCCCGGGCAACGGTGTGGTGGCCCGCGGGGTGTGCAACTGGTGCGGCTGCATGTACGACGGCGGGTGGCCCGGGTGGAGTCCGGGCTGCGGGGCCGGCAGCAGCAGGTGGGCGTGGGCGGCCGCGTGCTGCTGGTAGTACATTTGCTGCTGCTTCAACATCTCGTTCTGCTTGTGGCGCTGGTAGTCGTGCAACGCCTGGAAGTTGTAGGGCCCCAGTCCGTAGAAGTCGTCCACCGCCAACTCGGCAAAGTCGATGCGCATGATCTTCGCCACCAACATCAACACCTGGACGATGTTGGGACGGAACAACGGGTTTTCTTGCAACATGATGATGATGAGGTTCTTGAGGTCGCCCAGGAACTGCGGCTGCGGCAAGAACTGGAACAGCGCGTGCAAAATGGCGATGTCGCCCAGGGCCTCGAACGGGGTGGTGTAGTAGCACAACTTGTACAAAAAGCACCCAAGCGCCCAGATGTCGGCCTTGTCGTCGATGGGGATGCCGCGGTACAAGTCGATCATCTCGGGGGCCCGGTACTGCGGGGTGGTTTGGTACAAGATGTCGTGCGACAACAACTGGAACTGCTGCTGGTCCTTGGGGGGCATGATGGGCTGCAGGGTGGAGCCAAAGTCGCACAACTTGAACCGGTGCTTGGCGTCGATCAACACGTTTTCGATCTTGATGTCGCGGTGGATCAACTTGAGCCGGTGCATTTCGTAGACGCCAATGCCGATGTCCACCATGATCTTGAGGATCTCGGGCTCGGTCAACTTGGTTTTGATCTTGCGGTTCATGTAGTCCAACAACAGCCCGTTGGGACACAACTCCATGAGCACCAACACCTGGTAGGTGCCGTTGTCGAGGCGTTCGGCGTGGGAGTCAAAGTATTTGACGATGCGCCGGGCGTGCCGCAACGTCTTCATCACCTCCACCTCCTTGCGCAACGTCATGAGCCCCAGCTTGTCGGGGACAATCACCCGCTTCAAGCAAGCTATCTGGGTGTCCTCCTCCAGCGGGTCGATCTCCACTTTGTAGATGTGGGCAAAGCCGCCTTCGCCCAAGTAGTCGACGATGGTGGCCAAGTGGCTGCCCACCTGGAGCCGGGTGCCCGGTGGCAACTTTGGAAAATTCCCCATGGTCGAGGGCGGGTCTTGTGGCTACGACGGAGGCGTTGTTCACAGCAAAAAAACCACTGGGAATGTGTGCCTGCACACGGGCGGCCACCGCGACCGGTGTGGGTGGCGGGCGGGCAATTGGCGGGGCAATTGGGTCGCTGGGGGCCCGTTGGTGGTGTGGGTGGCGGTCTACAAGCGGTGGCGGTGGCGGTTTACGGTGGTTTGCGTGGTGGCGCTGGCGGTGGGCCGCGCTGTCAATCTCGGGTTTGGTAATGTTGCATATAGGCGAGAAACGATCAGGCACCGTATACGGGTGCCACGAGACGGCGGGGGTGGCTACGATGGGTGGTGGCGGCGCCGCCAAACGCTTGCTACCGGTGACCGCGCCAATTGGCGTTGATCGGCGGCCGCATGTGGCAACCAACCAGTGCCCCGCGTCCAATGCATGCGCACGCAGACCCTGCCCAAGGGGGAGCCTGCGCCTCTTTGGATGGGGGATAGGGAGCGTGCTGGGGCTTTGTAGGCTGCGTTGACGGCGTGTGGGGGTGCTTGTTTGGTGGTTCGGGACGGCCGCCTAATCTGGAGCAACTCGATACCGTCCCGTGTTTCAGGCAGGTGTACTCGAGCGAAGGTCGGTTGGCCAAACGACCGATCGCAACCTACGCGCAGATCGCACGACTACTAGTGTATAGTTAGTGCCACCAGAACACTTGTGCGAACTCGCGCACCCTTTTTTTCCCTATGCCTTGTCTCCTTAGACCTTGTCTCTAGACCTTGTCTCCTTAGACCTTTGTCTAGGATCGTTGACGTTAATCTTATTGTTCTATTATTATGTACGCCCACAGGGCAGCCGACTTGGCGGCAATGCTAATACTACGCGGTCTCCAGCTGGAGCTTCTGGATCTCGCCTATGGTGTAGGGAATGTAGATGCGCTCGTCACCCAGCTTGTCGGTGACCAACTTGAGCATCTTGTGGTCAAGGAACTCCTTGAGCAACGTGCGGAACTGGAGCTGCGACGACACCACCATCTGGGCCAGACACTCGGCAAAGAGGTCGGAAAACGCCATCGAGCACTTGAGCGCCCCGGTCTTGGCCCCCTTGTCCGCCATGATCGCCAACTGGCGCTCCACGGCTATTTTGTAGACACCGCGGGCCAGCGGCGAAAGCGACTTGAGCACGTACTTGGCACCCAGCCCGCCGCCAAACGTCTTTGAGTGGCCCAACGTGACCACGTCGCGGAACAGCAACTCCACCGGGTACGGCTCGTAGGTGGTGACGTTGTGCCACAACCAGTTGAAGCTCTTGGCCCGCGCCAGGTCCCACAACAACGGGGCGTTGATGGTGTCGGTGGAGGCCACCACGTAGATCTCGGGCAACGCGGCGAGCCGCAGGAGCAACGTCTGGTTGCGGTCGTCGCGGAGGCCCTCGCCGTCGATGTTGTGGATCAACATCACGAGCCGGGGGCGCCCCACCGCCGTCCGCTGGCTCTCGATGAGCTTCACAAGGAACGGCACCGTCTCGGTGGCGTGTTTGGGGAACTTGACCCGCTCCTCCTTGGGCACGTGAGCGGTGAAAATGTCCACCACCGTCTGGAGCACGTGCTTGAGCTTGATCTTGGGGTTGTATCCGTTGACCACTAGGTACTCGGTCTCGGTGGCGTCGCCCACAAACATGTTGTCGAGCCAGCCGTCGAGGTAGTCCTCGACAAACTCGGTGAGAAGCGCTCGCTTCGAGCCCACCCCGTAGAAACAGAGCGAAAACTGCTGTGAGAGCTCAAACGACCACTGGTGGAACTGGAGCCGCTGGGTGGCCGCTAGCCGCTGCCGCTGGGGCGCGTCCATCGCCAGCTCTGCCTCGATGGCCGGGTTGTAGACGTCGTACCCGATACTGGGCGCCAGCGACACCGAGTGGTAGCTGTGGACGGCACGGATGCTGTGCTGCTCGAAGTAGCCCTCAGCCCCCTCGATGTACACCGCACGCACGTCGGCCACGGTGGCAGGCGCCTTGCGCTTGTCCTTGCCCGTCTTGAGGGTCCGGAGGGCCTCGTGCGCGGGCTCCAGGGTGAAGTTGCGGTCAAACCACGCTTCTTCCACCTCACCGGTGGCAGCGTCGGTCTTAGGGAGCTCGAGCGGAGTGAACGTGTGGTGCTGGAGGGACTCCGAGTCTTCGTGGTGCTCCGCGATGCCCAGAATCACAGGGGCACGCATGTAGTCGGTGGTGGCGCGGCGGATCTGCTCGTCAAACGTCGCCAACAACTCGTCCAGCCCTTCGGCCGGGGTGCTGGCCCGCTTCAACGTCTCCAAAAAGCTCTCCTTGGCCGGAGAGGGCAGAAACAGCGAGGCAGGCTCCATGGGAGTGGACGGCTGGGAGAAGATACTGGGCACCTCAGCGAGGTCCACCCGGGACGGACGACCCACTTTGGAAGTGCCCTTGGGCGGGCGTCCCCGACGCCGCGGCTGTACCTCTTCGGGCTCGTCGAGAACGACATCGTCATCATCGTCGTCGTCTTCTTCTATGTCATCACCCTCTTCCTCCTCCTCCTCCTCCTCCGCGTCGGTGTCGTGGCTCTGGTCGAAGTCGTCGTCGTCGTCGCTGCCCGAGTCCACCACCTTGGTCTTTTTCACCTGGCGGCCGCGCTTCGTGGTGACGGTCTCGACCTCCACCACTTCCTCGGGCTCCACCGCCCGGCGTTTGCGCCGCTTGCTGGGCAGAGGCTGCTCCGCCACCACCTCCTCTTCGAAGTGTCGCGGAGGCCACTCCTCACCCACGGAGGACGACCGTTCGAGCCTCGGGCTTGCCGATAGCCACCGGCCCTGGCGACCCGGCCCCCTTTTCTGGGGCAGAAGCAACCCGACGGGCCCGCGCTTGGATGGAGACGCGTCGGGTTTCCGTCGTGGAGAATTGGTGCTCTCCATTGTCTGTGGTTGAGTAGAGGTGATGCAGGCGATCGCGCGTCTGAAGAGGGGATGGAGATTGGGGATGGAGATTGGGCACGGAGAACTGGGAAAGGGTAGGTTTGAATCGATCTAGAGTGTTCACACAGGCTAACCAGACTAGTTGTTTTACTCCCCAAGTTTGAGTTCGGTCGATTGTCACCAGATCGGGCTAAGCACACCTTTGATGGCCTAGATCAGCCGCACAGAGACAGGCTCACAAACACGCTTAAAACAGACACAAGCTAGCTGGAAAACCCAATCGTAGCAAATCACTAAACAGTCTTCTCACTCGCCCCACCTTCCTCGTCACCTCGCTTGTTCCCGAAACCCGTCCCCGACCTCCGTGCGGCTCGATTTTTCACGCGATGATAACGATGATGCACCCCAGTGACACCCGTGGCCCATGCTTTCCTTCTGCCCCAACTGCAGCAACATGTTGCTCATAGCTCCTGGGGACGACGGTCAGAACAAGTTCTACTGTCTGACTTGTCCCTACGAGTTCAAGATCACGGGGTTTCTGATCTACGACCGCACGATGCTCCACCGGAAAGAGGTTGATGACGTGCTTGGTGGTGAGGGGTTCTGGGACAACGTGGACCAGACCAAGGTGCAGTGCCCCAAGGACGAATGTGGTGGCGACAAGGCGTACTTCTACCAGTTGCAGATTCGGTCCGCCGATGAGCCGATGACCACGTTTTACAAGTGCACCAAGTGCGGCAACAAGTGGAGAGAAAACTAGTGGACAACGAGTGCAAACGGACAACGAGTGCAACGGGGTGTCCACAGCGGAAAGAATCAGCGGCTACAAAACCAGGGACCACCGCTTCCCAGTGTATATTATTTGTATATTAGCATTAAAGTCATATCTCATTAGTTTGTGTAGGCGGACCACGCACACACCGGGGACGGAGAGACACCCAGTTTGATGGGCTCTGTTCTAGAGCGGTGGCCACTTCGTTGATGCGTGTGGTGTCCACGGGGACTGTAGGCTCGGGGGTATCGTCGATTTTGAACAGACAGCTGCGTTTGCCAAAGCTGATGGTGATGGACTCAGCCTTGAACGCGATGTGCTCAAGCAGTGGGGGTTTAGCGGGCGGAGAAGGCTGTACCAGCGTCTGTGACGAGTTGCGACAGAGCCGGGGTCGCTTGCGTGGAGACTGCGACACCTGGGACGACTTGTCTCGGGAGCCTGTTTTGGTCGCGGTCGAGTCGGACGTGGGGTCGGTGGTGGTTTCCTCCTCCATTTGTTTGATGTGGTCGTGTTCGTCGTGCCCGTTTACCTGGAGACCGTGTTTGCGGTAGAGCTGTTGAAACCGGGTGAACATGTCGCGGTACCGGTGCTCGTTACGCCCGGCGATCAAGCCCTGGATGCGTAGGTCGCGACGGCGCTCTTTGACAGCCGCCCGCGCGTCGGTGGTGTGGCGGAGCTGGGGGATTGGCCGCTCGTACTGGCCAAAGAAGCCAAACAGCTTCATCAGACGCTCCTTGGCACACACCTCGGGGTCCCAATGGTTGATCACCTGGGGAGGTGTGGTGACCGGCGAGTGTCCGTACTGACGAAACATGGCGTTGTCGTAGGCAAAGCGCTCGGTGTTGGGACACAAGTCCCCGAAGAGACGCTTCATGGACGCTCCCGCGAGCCACAGCTGGCGGAGGTCGGCGGGTCTGAAGGTGGCACACCCGAAAACCTGGCTCGGGCTGAGGGTAGCCACCAAGTGGCGGATCTCGGAGTAGGAAGCGTGGCGCGAGTACACCATCACCAACGTCTGCGGCAACAACTCCGACTTTCCCTCGGGGAGAAGCCACTGGGTTCCGCGAAACTGGTATATGCGGTGGCCACGCTGGGTGGCTCCAACGGGCACAAGCTCGGTTCGGAGCTCGTGGTTGGTAAGCGTCTCCACTCGTATAGGCATGAACTGCGCCAGCAAGTCGGCGATGTTGAAATTGATCGCGTGCTTGATGGTCACCGGGAATTTGCAGTCTGGGCTCCCGGCAAAGTGGAACACCGGGCGGGCCCGGGTGTCAGCAGGCCCCACCAACTGGTGTAGAAGGGGCCCGTAGGCCACCGCACTGGTGCGGTCGTTGCGCATGGCGTTGAAGCGGGCCTGGAGATCGCTGGCGGGTGGGTTTATCCGCCCCAGACACGCGGTGGTCGCAAGCACCACCGCTTCCTCTGCTCCTAGCACCTTGTTTGTAAAGGTAAACTCGAGATCGGGGTCGTCCATCGGGTACTCGCGTAGGAGAGACACCACGGCGGCGATCCCATCCGAGTTGGGTGGCATGTCGATATACGGCTCTCCGCGGTACAAAAACGTCAGATCAAAGTAGAGCTGGTGGAGCTGGCGGGCACCCACGCAGTAGGGGGCCACGTATGGGTTCCTGGCTAACGACTCCACCCACCACTTCTCCGCTTTCACGTCGCCCGTCACCATCACGTTTGCGTGGGCCGACTCGAGTAACACGACCGCGGCTCCGGGACAGTGGTACGCGGGCACCAACGTGACCACGACGTGGCGCCCGTTGACCAACACCCGGAACGGCGTGTTGTACTCGTGGGCCACGAGCTTCTCTACAGCGTGGCGGTACCGCGGAAATGTAGCCAAAAGCGCCTTGGTGGTCTCAGTACAGTGCACCTGAACATTGAACCCTAAATTCTCAAGGCCGGCCATATGGTCGACGTGGCCGTGGGTTAGAAAGTAGACCAGCGCCCCTAGCGTGAACCGATCCACCTGCACTCCCGGGAACTCGGCGATGCTGCCATCCCACGGGTTACCGTTCATACTAGGATGGGAAACTATACGCGTTGCGCGTTCGGTGATCTGGTCGCAGATCATCGGAGAGGGGCCACAAACCCGGAATAATAACGTGCTGAAAAAATACCGGGACCCTGTCTCGGAAACGTGTCACTCTCGAGTGCCGTTGCTCGAGGGGGCGGCATGACGCCTGTCCGACACGACGAGGGGTTGGAAGAGGAGTAGATTGGCGGATAGGCGAGCGCGTGTAGATGGCAAGATCTATTGTTGAGTAGAGTGCTTGAGGCTCGTCCTGGTGTTCTATCTATACTTCCCATTTGATTCCCTTACATTGCCTTGCTTATAGCCATCGTAGTCCTACTAGTTCATTCAATTGCCTCTACCGCTGCAAAGTGTGCCCAGAAACCGTCGCTTCTACTAGCCCCACGTTGCGGGCCATCCCCCGAGCACGGAGATCTTGGGGCTCCCTCATCGCACCCAGATTCCACAGCCCAACAATTTACCGACAGTGAGGGGTACCAAGCGCCACCGCTTACGGCTTCCTCAAACACCGGTTGGCCTCGCAAAATACGTCAATGCATACCGACGAAAACGGAAGGCGCCCTACCCCTTACATTGTGCACTTTCCGACGGGATCAGACGATATGCAACGGCCCATATGAGCCCTTGATGTATTTTCCTCAGGCTATCCCCGTGTCCGACACCTTCGTCTCCTCCCATAGCCGATATGCACCTTTACTACGCGCGCGATGGTTGCAGAAAAACCATCGATTTGCAACCTAGACCCGACCCATGGCAGCCCGTCAGCTATTGAGCCAGCTCGTGCTAGGGATCAACGTGGAGCACTTTGGGGCTCCCGAGGACCCCGAGTGGCAACTGGTGGTGTCCCCCATCCGGTTGCTTTTGTCGGGCGACGCGGAGACCCTCATCGCATCGCCCGAGTACGCCAAGGTGTTTGCCACCGCTCGCGAGGGGTTGGCGCCCGAAACCAGCTTTGCTGACTCTATAGAGCACTTGATTGACCAGATGGACGCGTTGTTTGCGGCTGAATTTGCGTCGTTGGGCCCCGTGCACCTCCAGGTGGTGGCCATCACCTGTTTGCAGCTCTTTGTCCAGGCCAATTTCACCGGTCCCGAGGTGACCCACGCGTTCAAGACTACGGTGTTGGGCACCGAAACCTTCGACAATGGCCCTGCTATCCAGTGGCTCACCATTGAGGGCCAACCCGCCTACGACTTGATGGAGGAGCCCGGCTACCTCGTGTTGGCCTTGCGGATCCTTGAAAAATTGACCCAGACGCCCGCCAACTGGCACACCCAGCCGCTCGAGGAGGTCACCGACGCGGTGGCGAAGTTCGTTGCCTCGCCCAACCCGATCCAGGCCTCCTTACAGTGGTGGCGAGCACGGGCGTTGCAAGTGCACAACGCGGTGATTGGCGAGCCCGCAGACATCTTGGGCACGGTATCGCAGATCTTGCTCAACCCCACGGTGGCCAACACCCTTGCCCCTGCGGGCGAAACCGACGAGGCCGTCCAACGGGCCGTCCAGCTCTTGTTCTTCTTGGAGGCGGCCCGGGCACATGTCCAGGGCACCACCGAGCACTTGGCGATCCCCCAGCTTGCTCGGGCGAAGGAGTTGTCGCAGTTGGAGCTTGTGTTGACCGGTGCCAAGGCGAAGCGGACCAAGTTCCAGACGTACTTGGCCCTGTCGCTTGTGGTGTTGGCCAAGTCCCACGGGACTTCGCTCTACGAGTCCGATGCGCCGGTGGAGGCTCCCGTGAACTTGGACCTCGAGTCCGATCTTTTGCTTGAGCGGCCCCACTACGAGCTGTTACAGGACCTCGAGTTTGACGACGACGGTCCGGCGTCCAAGAGGCTCAGGTTCGACACTTCCGAGGACAGCGACGTCCCCGCTGAGCGGTTGTTCCCCATCGCGTTGAAGCCCGAGCTCATCCCCGCGGGTCTTCGCGACTTGGACCCCAACAACCCGGAGCGGTTGCACGACCTCGACAGCATCCAGATCTTGTTGCGAATGATCACCTTGGGCAAGACCCTGCCTCTGGGCGACGCTCTTGTCGAGGAGGAGATGATGGCTGCCATCCTGAGAGTGATCTTTGTCGACGGCGGCGTCAACCCCACCGTGCTTGGGCGCGCGTTGTGGCAGCGGTCGTTGCTCGAGACGCTGAAGCCCAAGACGATCGAGCGTGGTATCTTGCAGATGACGCTGTTGGTGGAGGAAGCCGGCATCAAGATCAAGCTGCGGGTGTTTGCCCAGGAGGAGATCACCAGCGCCACCGTCGCCAACCGGCTCCGGTTTGTGCACCAGCTCCCGCTTTTGTCGTCGTGGGCCATGAACGACCAGTTGGCCCAGCGGTACATGCTGTTTGGTGCGTTCAAGTCGGCCATCGACATCTACGAGCGGTTGGGCATGGTCCACGACGCCGCGGTGTGCTACGCTGCCACTGACGACATGGCCATGGCCAAAAAGCTTATCGAGGACCGCCTTGCTACCCACCCCAACGACGCGCGGGCGTTGCTGATTCTTGGCGACTTTACTATGGATCCCGAGTTGTGGGAGCGCGCGTGGGAAACGGGCAAGTATCCCAAGGCCAAGGCCAGTTTGGCCAAGTACTGGTACTCGCCGCCTGCCGGGATCGAGCGCAACGTCGACTTGAGTATCAAGCACATGCACCAGTGTCTCTCGGTCAACCCGCTTAGTTTCGACAACTGGTTCTTCTACGGGTGCTGTGGGCTCGAAACGGGCCAGTTCGAGCTCGCGGCCGAAGCGTTCCTGCGGTGCGTGGCCTTGGACGACACCAGTGCCCAGGCGTGGCTGAACCTAGCCCTGGCGCTCTTGCAGGACGAGCAGAAGCTTAAACCGGCGTTCTCTGCGCTTAAGCGCGCGGTGCGGTTGGGTTACGAGACCAAGCAGTGGAAGATCTTCGAGAACTACTTGACGGTGGCGATGAAGTTGAACGAGTGGCAGGAGGCGACCACCGCCGCCGGCCGGTTGCTCAAGATGCGGCTGGGCGAGGCCGCCGTAGACGACGACGTGTTCGACGAGCTCGCCACCGTGCTCTGCACCACCGACGTCTCCGAGCAGACGCACTTCCAACGGTCCACTACCGAACTTATCTGCACCGAGTTACCGAAGGTTATTACCACAAACGCTCGGTTATGGCGCATTGTCGCCAAGGTCGAAGTATGGCGCAAGCGTCCCTGGGCGGCGCTTGAGGCTTACGAGAAAGCCGCTCGCGCGATGACGCTTCGGCCCGAGGTTGAGTACGACGCCAAGGCCTGGGACGATGCTGTTGACGCCGTAGCCGATGTAGTAGCCGCTTACGAGAACTTTGGCGAGATGCCGGGCCGGCTAGGGGCGGGAGAGGTGGTGTGCGAGAAATGGCGTTACAAGGCCAAGCAGGCGATCCGGTCGTTGATGCTGCGGGGCAAGGACGTGTTTGAGGACAGTCCGGGGTGGGACCGGTTGCTCCAACTCCGTGACGAATTGTAGCGATATCGGCCCCGAACGATCTGCCCGGACACGACCTCCGGAGTTGCCGCCGCCCCGAAATCCGCGCCAACCCCGTTATGTAGATTACGACAAGAAATTAATTGCAGCGAATCCAGACTACCCCACACTGAAAGGCACGGCTTTGAGTTACATGACGCGCTTATCGTGGACCACGTCGGCGTCCGTGCATGATGCACGGTCATCGCCGGCTCCCCCGGAGCCTCGCTAGCTTCAGGGGCCGTCTGGCCCGTGGTTTTGTTAGCGGGCTCGGCGCAGTCACCGGGTGCCCCTCCCCCACATTTCGACTCCGAGACCGCAGTGGGCGGCTACACCGAGGCGCTAAACTCCGCCAGGATAGCTGCGGGGCTCATAGTAGAAACAATGGGCTCACAACGCCCCCGCGTTTAGGAGCATATTCTTGGCGTCTACTCGCCCCGGAGCCACCCCGATAGGGTCGCGCTTGCACAACACCCCCGCTCGCCACCATACCCAAATTTACTGTTGACGCAACCCATGCATGTGGCGCCACTATGCCGCCACTAATGACTCGGTTGCGTTCCAACCCAGAGATGAAATTAGGTTGTGGCCGAGCAGCGGCCTCCCAGCGACCCCTTACACCCGGGTGCTAGCTCCGGGGGTCGTACCACCGGATCGTATTATCCCAACGGGCTGGTGAGTCTGGGCTGCTAACGGGGTGCGGGCGCGATTCTGCTCAACAAAATCCTGAGGCAAAAAAAGGTGGAAATTTAACGTTGGGGAAAAGCGCACGTCGCTCGCCCGAACGTAAGCCGCAGACATGCCCCTCACGGACAATTGTCATTTGGGCGGAGCTCCACCCGATGCGACTGACGACGAGATCACCGCAGTATTTTTTTGGGCCAATGGAATTGCCTCATTTCTTTTCCTTTTTTCTTGAGTCGTTGTGGGGAACCCCGTAAACAAAACTCTAATTCGTGGACGACGCCTAGCGAGGTGCAGGAGCACCCGCACCTATCCCCGCCGGGCCCCATTATAAATATAAACTCAAATCACGACAAATAATTTCTTCCTCAACTACCCATATGACCGACGGCCACGTTACCCTCGACCACGAAAAGCCTCAGCAGCCTCCGGCTGGGTTCAAGGAGAGATCCACCGAAGAGCCCAACTTGAAGCTGTTCGCCGACTACGAAAAGATGTACAAGGAGTCCGTCGAGGACCCCAACGGGTTCTTTTCCAAGCAGGCCAAGGAATTGTTGTCGTGGTCTACTCCGTTCCAGGCCGGCAGAACCCCCGCCGACCCCAAGGACGACTTTGTCAACGGCGACTTGCCCCACTGGTTTGACGGTGGTAAGTTGAACGCCGCCTACAACTGTGTTGACAGATGGGCCGCTGAGGACCCCGAAAAGACCGCCATTGTCTACGTTGGCGACGAGCCCGGTGAGGAGCGCACCATTTCTTACGGCGAGTTGTTGAAGGACGTGTGCAAGTTGGCGCAGGTTCTCACCAAGTTGGGCGTCAAGAAGGGTGACTCGGTTGCTGTGTACCTTCCCATGATCCCCGAGGCCATTGTCACTTTGTTGGCCATTGTCAGAATCGGTGCCATGCACTCTGTTATCTTTGCCGGTTTCTCGTCTCTGGCCGCTAAGGACAGAATCATTGACGGTGACTCGCGCATTGTCATCACCGCCGACGAGTCCAAGCGTGGTGGCAAGACCATCGAGACCAAGAAGATTGTTGACGACGCCTTGAAGTCGTGCCCCGACGTGCGCAACGTCTTGGTGTTCAAGCGCACTGGCAACTCCCATGTCCCCTTCTCCGCTGGCAGAGACTTGTGGTGGCACGAGGAGATGGCCAAGTACGGTAACTACTGCCCTCCCACCGACGTCAACTCTGAGGACCCCATGTTCTTGTTGTACACCTCTGGTTCCACCGGTAAGCCCAAGGGTATCAAGCACAACACCGGTGGTTACTTGCTCGGTGCTGCGTTGACCACCAAGTACGTGTTTGACGTCCACCGCAACGACACCTTGTTCACTGCTGGTGACATTGGTTGGATTACCGGCCACACCTACTGTGTGTACGGCCCCTTGTTGAACGGTGCCACCACCGTGGTGTTTGAAGGTACCCCTGCCTACCCCGACTACTCTCGCTACTGGCAGATTGTTGACAAGTACAAGGTGACCCAGTTCTACGTGGCCCCCACCGCGCTTAGATTGCTCAAGCGTGCTGGCACCAAGTACATCGAGCCCTACAAGCTTGACTCCATCCGGGTGTTGGGTTCCGTCGGTGAGCCCATTGCCGCCGAGGTGTGGCACTGGTACAACGACAACATCGGCCGTGGTAAGGCCCACATTGTCGACACCTACTGGCAGACTGAGTCGGGTTCGCACTTGTTGACCCCCTTGGCTGGTGTTACCCCCACCAAGCCCGGTTCCGCCTCGTTCCCCTTCTTCGGTATTGTTCCCGAGATCTTGGACCCCACCACCGGTGAGGTCATGGAGGGCAACGACGTTGAGGGTGTGTTGGCCATCAAGAACGCCTGGCCCTCGATCACCCGTGGTATCCTTGGCGACTACGCTCGTTTCATCGACACCTACTTGGCTGCCTACCCCGGCTACTACTTCTCCGGTGACGGTGCTGCCCGTGACAAGGACGGTTTCTTCTGGATTCTCGGCCGTGTCGACGATGTCGTCAACGTCTCTGGTCACCGTTTGTCCACTGCTGAGATTGAGGCTGCCCTCATCGAGCACGAGTTGGTTGGTGAGTCCGCTGTTGTTGGTTACGCTGACGACTTGACCGGTCAGGCCGTCGCTGCTTACGTGTCGCTCAAGAACAAGGACATCCCCGAGGAGGACCTTGAGGCCATCAAGAAGGAGTTGGTGTTGACTGTCAGAAAGGAGATTGGTCCTTTCGCCGCCCCCAAGATGATCTTGTTGGTTGACGACCTTCCCAAGACCAGATCCGGTAAGATCATGAGAAGAATCTTGAGAAAGGTTTTGGCCGGCGAGTCCGACCAGTTGGGTGACATCTCGACCTTGTCCAACCCCCAGGTTGTGCAGCAGATCATCGAGATCGTTGGTAACGTGAAGAAGTGATTTATTTCCAACTCTATTTATTGATGTATTTATTGATGTGTTTCAAGAAGTTATCTATTCAAATCAACTGTAGTAATGAGAATCCCGTTTATTAATATCCCTATATCCTAAGTCACAAAAAAAGCCGAGCCACCGGGGTTTGAATATATAAAAAATGTGTGTGTGTGTGTGTCGATCCAAACCCTGACAACTCGGCCCCCTCTATGACAAGTAAACGAAATGAAAAATCAAACAAACAATAAAATGTGGTAACGGAGGTAGAAGCAACTACTTGCTTTGCACGTGGGCAGCCAGGACTGAAGAAAGCGATGTGGTCGAGACCTCTTTAACTTCTTGAAGATCTTGCACTTTCTCCTCAGGGGCGGCCGTATCGGTAATGGGGGTCGAGTCATCCTGTCCAGCTGCGAGATCCTGCTCCTTAACCCGGGCGAACAACTCTTCCCTTTCCTTCTCGCTCAACTCAAACTTCTTCTTGCCCTTGATGTGGTACATGGGGTTCAACTGAGCCAAAGTCATACTCTTGCAGAAGGGCAAGTGACCTGTCTTTTCCTCGTACATCATCAACCCGATGAAAATCATGATGAAGATCCAGTAGACGTTGTACGAGATAACCGAGCCATAAGTGGCGGAGTTCTGCCAGCCAAACAACGCGTTGAAGATATCCCAACCGTGGTCCTTTTCAGGGTTGCAACAGTTGACATGCCACACAGACTTCGAGATATCATAGGTACCAGGTCCGGAACCGTTCTCAGACGCATCGCCACCAGTCTTCTTGGAGTACTCATACATCTCAGAGTACCATACGCCTCTAGAGAAGAGACCAGCAGCGATAAGATAAAGAATACAAGTGGAGACGATAAGGCAGATCTGAATAGAGATGGAAGAGAAGTAGTACAAGAGAGCACCACAAGCAAAACCACAAATCAAACCAACCACTACCGCCAACGGAATGGCAGTGGCTTTCGAATCAACCAAACCAATACCCGCAATAAACACAACCGCCTCAAGACCTTCTCTAAGCACAGTGATGAAGGGAAGGAAGAACATGACATACTTCTTCATAATATGGGTGATCTTCCATTTGTTTTTCTTATCCTTCGTGAGCAAAGCTTGGGCCAACTTAACTCTCCACTTCTCCTTCATCTTGTTGATACGCAACAAGGGCAAACCCATGGCGGTAATAATGATTGTGGCAATCAAACAGAAGATACCTTCCCAGAGATCCTCGGCGCTGCCCCAAATATCTTTGCCCAATCCATAGAACGCACCGATAAAACCACCACCAATACACAAACAGATCAATAGACCTAGAGCTGCACCAAACCAAACCTGCTTGATGAGTGCCTTTCTCACTGCAGGGTCCTCTTTGGTCAGTAAACCTGTAGTGACGAATGACAACAACACCGACACAACTAAAGCCGCTTCAAGAGACTCCCTAAAGGCGATAAAAAACACCTGTACATTGAAGACGGGAGCCATTCTAAATTAAGGTATAGGGATATTAACAAACAGCGATTAAAGATTAGGAGGCATTGCTCCATTTTTATAGTTCCAGATTTTTTACAAACTTCTCCTCCCCCCTGTGTCTGTGCATGTACATTGACATAATCAATTTGATCACAGATAACTCTATGTCGAAAAACGATAAAGGGGAGTACCACATGCGTTCGGCCACCAAAATGAAGCACGATGTTAGAGGTTCTCGCATACCAAGGCCATAGCTCTTTCACTGAAGTACTTAGGTTCAAGAGACCCAACTTTTCACACTTTGGACAATGAAAGCCCCCCAAAATTGCGCGATTATCTCCGGCAAAGTAAAAAATAATGAAGGGATGCATTGTACGAGCACGTCAGTTCAACTTTACTGGAGTTTGGAAGAGCCAAGTCAAATATACGAGAGACTTTTCTCGGCGTACCTTGAAGCAACATACTACAATAGAACAGTGCAAGCTTACAATACGAAGAGTTTTACCATCTATAACATCTCTGTTTAGGAGATGTGGGGATTGCACGCATTTCGGCAAGCGTTATTGGCACTGAACGAGACTCCTACATCTCGGTCCAGCCGCTTATTGGCTGTTGCCAAGAAATGGCTTATACTATACGAAAAAAGTAGGATTTGTCTGCAGGTAATCAGCTTGCCATCGGAAAACCCACCGTTTGTCCGCGTTGTGTAGGAATGTCGTATGAAAGGTTTCCATGGCTGCATTCAACCATGATTCCCAATTTGAAATTCGTCTGAACATACACTACTTCGCAATTTTCGAATCCCGTTTATTATTAATCCCTTTTACCTGACACAAAACAAAGCAAAAGCACCAAAAGAAGACGTCCAACTTGCAGTTTCCATAAAATATGTGTGTGTGTGTGTTTAGAAAACCACAAGCAAGATGTCAACTTCCAGCCTCATGCCAAATCAAACAATTATAACATAATCACTTCTCGTGAGAAATCTCGTTAACGATAACAGGAGACTCAGAAGAACCAGTCTCCTCAGTCATGTCCTGGTTCTTGACCCGTGCGAACAAGTCCTGTCTCTCCTTCTCGCTCATCTCGTACTTCTTCTTACCCTTAATGTGGTACATAGGGTTCAATTGGTTCAAGGTCAAAGACTTGCAGAAAGGCAAGTGACCAGTTCTCTCCTCCCACATCATCAAGAACATAACGAACATGATGAAAATCCAGTAGACGTTGTACGAGATAACCGAGCCGTAAGTGGCAGAGTTTTGCCACCCGAACAACGCGTTGAAGATATCCCAACCGTGGTCAATGTTAGGGTTGCAGCAGTTCACGTGCCACACAGACTTAGAAATGTCGTAAGTACCAGGACCGGAACCGTTCTCAGCAGCGTCACCACCAGTTTGCTTCGAGTACTTGTACATCTCAGCGTACCACACACCTCTGGAGAAAAGACCAGCAGCAATGAGGTAAAGAATACAAGTGGAGACAATAAGACAAATCTGAACGGAGATGGAAGAGAAGTAGTACAAGAGAGCACCACAAGCAAAACCACAAATCAAACCAACAACCACAGGCAAAGGAATGGCAGTGGCCTTGGCGTCAACCAAACCAACACCAGCAATGAAGACGACAGCTTCAAGACCTTCTCTAAGCACAGTGATGAAGGGAAGGAAAAACATAGCGTACTTCTTCATGATGTGACCAAGCTTCCACTTGTTCTTGTTGTCCTTCTTGAGCAAAGCGTGAGCCAACTTAACTCTCCACTTTTCCTTCATCTTGTTGATACGCAACAAGGGCAAACCCATGGCAGTAATAATAATGGCGGCAATCAAACAGAAAATCGATTCCCAAAGGTCTTCAGCACCACCCCAAATGTCCTTGCCCAAACCGTAGAAGGCACCAATGAAACCACCACCGATGGCTAAACAAATGAAAAGACCTAGACCAGCACCAAACCAAATTTGCTTGATAAGCGCTTTCTTAACCGCGGGGTCATCTTTCGAAGACAAACCAGTGCTGACGAAAGACAACAACACCGACACCACCAACGCGGCTTCAAGCGACTCTCTAAAAGTGATAAAGAACACTTGGACGTTAAAAACGGGAGCCATAGTTCTTTGGTTGAATTTCCCTAGGGATTATGTCAGGATCAGGGGATTAAAACAAACAAGGAGAAAACCCTGGTTCCTCGTGTACCTTTATAGCTCCTGATTTACCCATCACGGCTGTAGGGAGATTATTTTTTAGAAAAACTTTTTATGGTGAGAGTTTCTTGGCAAGCATAAAGTGTTGTAATCTACTTCATCTAATGGCAGAACTCTTCGTGGAAATCACCAGAAAAAACTTCGAAAGCGTTTTGCAACCAAAATTATGTAATGATTCCAACACCTTCCTCACATTTTGTAAGCGAATGCTTAGAGGATGTTGCTTCCGATTGTCAAAAAAAATTAAATTAGCTTTGAATATTTTCTTGGCATGCACCAAAAGCAGGGCACATACCAAGTTATCTGATTGATCAGACGCAATAGGAACAGCCGGGAACACGCAATTCCGAACTCGAGTTTAATTGGCTGATGACGCCACTTCAAAAGTTGCGAGTGAGCTTAAACGTGAGGGGACCAGGGATCGGTGTCGCACTAGGAAAGTTGTTACGACAACACCTTTCGTAAGTCATTCGAAACTGGTCTAAACTCCGTACCAAAAAGAAATACGTCCCCAGATTTGAAGAGCCAAGAGCCAAGAATAACACCATCGTAACTGACTTTAACGGATGCCCCACGTCTAACGGGACGTTGAAAATGCCTTGGCAAGCTTGACGGAATTCAGTAGTGCTACAAAGTGCCTTAGTTGGCCACCAAAGGCGGCTCTACGGGCTATTCCGAAGCACTGCACAACCAGCAGACCCATGTTGGCCCGACCTCGTTCCACAAAAAAGTCGCCAGCCAATCACAGAAGTTTCTCGAGGCATGCGGCTTCCGCCGTACGCATTATGTATTCCTGTATACCATTGATATCAGATAAATCAGATGCATCAAATAGAGCCAATCGGATGTTAGAGACATGGGTATTAATGTTGTGACTTCAACCAGGAAGTATACAACACAACTATGTCTTACAAAACAAACACCGAAATGTCGTGCCTCCGTCGTCTTGAGACTTCATTTTGGGATAGAAGCAAGAAACCCCATTCAATTAAAAAATTTTCACCCCATACGGTATTTCTTGCATATGCACGGGTCCATTTCCTTTCAAGGAGACAATGGCTCACTCTGAGCAGCGGCCCCAACGTGCAGCTTTTCGTGCTGGTCAACAATAGTTTGGTAGACAGGACCCAACTTAGATGCGTTAAGCTTCGTGCGCTCGACAATACTTGGCGACTCCCCGGGTACAGTTTCCGCATAAGCGTACAACTTGAGAGTGAACAAACTCAAGTCCTCTTCCGCTTCGGAAATCTCCGTTTGGTGCGGTTCCTCCACTGAGTGGACCAAATCACCAATATTGACATCCTCGTCATCGGCATGTTCAAGGGTTTTATCCGTGAGCTTAGCGAGGACAGCTTCCTTGTAATAGAACACATTCATGACTGCCTCGGGAAGAGGCGATGTAATGGCAGCAGCCAATTTTTCGTCAATCAAGTTATGGTGGGTGGCTGCAAAAGTGCGAAGCAAAACCACTAAATCAAGCAATTGCGAACAAAGTACACTCGCAATTTGGTATAAAGTGGAAATGTGATCATAGAAGTTGTTGACAGCTTGTGATGATCCTTGATTACCCTCTGCTGCGGTCACTTGCGCCACTGCTACACCCAGCAATCGTGCTAATTGACGTAAAGTGCCCCGGCAGTTGCGCACATTCTCAGAGTGATCAATTTCGTAGGTGACAAAAGCTGTCTCCATATCTAAGGCGTTGGAAAGAGCGGTGGCAATTTCGGGGTCATCGTCAAACAGTTCAATCGCGCCCAAAGTCGAAGCGAGACGGTTTTCATCAATTGACATCCCGAGATTCGCAGCCAAAACCAGCACTTTCTGCATTACTGCGGAAGCATTGACCAATTTGTCGCAAGCAGGACTCGAGCCTTCCAACTCCTCTGTCACGGCTGCCACTAACTCTTTGGCCACATCCTGAATGGTGACACGGATTTCCGCTGTGCAGAGGTTGTTTGAACCGTGGTATGCAGCTAACATGATTTCAAAATATTGTCGGTACTCCGCAATCACCTGGGAGTCAGCATAGTTCAGAATCAAGGCAGAGTTAATTTCGTTATAGGTGCCAACTTGGTCGAGCGCCGCATACGTGGTGTAAATGTTGTGAGAAAGCTCGGCATCCAACAACAAGTTCCACCCAGCAAGGAAGGAGGCATCCAAATTGTGTCGCAAAGCAACTTTGCACAATGTCCCTAGCCGCCCTGCTAGCTTTGTCAAAGTGGTTTCCAGAAGCTCGGCCTTGGTCTTTTGCTTGGCGGCTGCAAGCAAACTAGCAAAGACACCGTAGAGAAGCAGGAAGAGGGCGGCGAGATGACTCTCGGGAGTAGGGTCCGCTTCAATGTAATCCGCAATCTCCTCCCAATCACAATGAGCTCCCAAACCCCGGGCCAATTCTGGAGCCATTGACAGTCCAACAATATCGCATAAGCACGCAAGACGAGTGTGGGGACCAACATCCCCGCGCTCCTCAGCGTCGGTAACAGCAGTATCAGTCATGCGGAGAATGAATTGGACCAACTCCTTCAGCGGATCAATGGCCGCCACCTGCTCAGCTTCGTTGCTTTCGAGCAAACCCACCTGCAACATCTCAGAGAGCACGGCGACAGTATTCGCACGCACGGCTGAAGATGAATCTACCTGGCACATTTGAATGAACTGGGGCTTGAACCGGTCGGAGAACTGACGGATTCCCAGAGGGAAGCCCACGGAAACAGCGTAACGATAGGTTTTGGCCAACTGCTTCGTGGTCTCCACACGGACAGTCGTAACCGGGTCTGACAAGAGCCACCCGTAGTATTTGAGGTACTCCGCAGCTAGAAATTCCTGCAGTGAGCTGGTAGCCTCTCCCAAGTGCTTGATGCATTCAGCTCTGATAGCAGGGTCGACGTCGCGGTATCTGTTACCTAAGGTGATAGCAGCAATATCTTCGCTGTACTTCGCAAGAGACTCGGCTTGCAACTTGTAACTGTCAAGGGCAGTTTGCTTACGCTTTTTCTGTTTTTCCAACTTGGTAATGGTTTTGTCCACTTGCTTCTGAAGGGTAGTGATCTGACGAAGAATCGTCAAAAGAACGATGGTAGCGGTGTATCGAAGCGGTCTGATGGAACCACCCAGCAACAGACCTAACCAGGCGATGATCTGCGCCATCAACGGCAGCACATTGGCTTTTCCGTCTTCGTAGTCATACAACATCCCGTTCTCGTGCGCTTGGGCAGTCAACCGGCGGAAGAATTCGAGCGCGTTGGCGCGGAAAGCAGCCAATTTGAACGGGTAAACGTGAGTGCCCTGATCGGAGATTTGGAGCGCCAATTCCTCACAGGTGACGGCAGCGGCCTCGGGGTTGATCACGTCGTGCAGTGCCACCATATGCTTCAGCCCACACGACCACAACACAAAGTTGATGAGAGTGGCAATGGCTTTGTTAGCGTCGTCTTCGTAAGACTCCATCCACTCCAATACCACTTCGAACACGTCTACTTCCTTATTCGACATCGCCTCAAAGATCGGGTTAGGCTCGAGTTCTGGTTCAAGGCCATTCTTCTTGGCTGCGGACTTTCTGGGAGCGACTTTACGACGTTTAGCCGGCGGACGACGGGTCACGGGGGGAGGCAGCAGGGAAGGCAGCAGGGACGCGTCATCCGACTCTATTTCCGAGTCGCTGCTCTCCTGATATCGAACAGAGGAGGTCTTTCTCGAGGATCTGCGCATTATGGGAGACGATCCAGACGCGTCTGATATTATGTTTAGGTGCGCGCCGCGACTCTAAATCGTAGAAGAGGAGGCAGCCCTCGGAGTGTAATGTAGGGGCGATCAAGCAATAGGGGTGATTTTAGAGTAAGGAAATGCGTCTGACAACGGGTTTGAAAGCGATGAATCTTCGTTACACAGCATTCCGCGTGGGCTGGTGTCTCAGAAATGTCTAACTACGAACTAGCTATGGCGTGTACCTTGTGAGCTGCGTCGAGTAAACGGAAACCCTCGAAACAGTTTCAGACACAACTCTGATGACACCTTTTCTAATCTCGTGTCTTCCGAGCCGTCAGGTGTTCGCAGGCCGATTCGTACCTCCCGTTACGCGTCCGGGATAGAACAAACTTGTAAGCAGAAGAGGCCCCACAAGCTGCATCAGCAATGAATACGGAACATTCCCTTGGAACACGGGTTTATCAAGCCACTCATCTAAAGTTTATTCTACACCACCAATACCACCGCGCGCTACCATGTCGCGCTCGACGAAAATCTTCAGATTGTTGTTTTTTCACCAACCACCTTAGGCATGTCTAACGAAGAAGAACCGGTGGTTTCTGCGCCTGTGGCGGCTACTCCTGACACTACCGCGCCCCAAACAGAACCCGAGGTCAAAACAGAAACTCGCGACCCTGCGGAGATTGAGCGTGAGTTCCGGGAAAAGGCGAAGCAGTACCTTGTCGAACAAACCAGCCACGTGATCATCCCGTCGTTTGCCCAATGGTTTGACATGAACAAGGTCCACCTGATCGAGGAGAAGCTGTTCCCCGACTTTTTTTCCGAACTGGCGGTTCCCCTGCCCTACAAAACCCGGACCACCTATCTTACCATCCGGGACTTCATTCTCAACGTGTACCGGTTAAACCCCAAGGAATACTTGTCGGTGACGGCGGTGCGACGTAACTTGGCCGGAGACGTCACCACCATCATCAGAGTGCACCAGTTCCTCGAAAAGTGGGGCCTTATCAACTACCAGATCGACCCCCGCACTAAGCCGCTGATTGCCGGCCCGCAATACACTGGCCACTTCCAGATCACCATGGACACTCCTCAGGGGTTGGTACCGATTCTCCCAGGTGGCGATGCTAACAAGAAGGAAAAGGAAGCTCGTCTGGTGAAACACCAGCCCCTCAACGTTGAGGTGCGCAAGAACGTGTACACCACCGATGCCAAGAAGCAGTTTGCCCCCAACTCCGTGGTGCAATACTTCTGCAACGTTTGCGGCAAGGACACCACGGAAGTTCGTTACCACAACTTAAAGATCAAAACCTATACCCACAACCCGCTGCTGACGGTGAACAACACCTCAGTTGTGTGCACAGTGTGCTACGACCAAGGGTTGTTTCCCCTGAACTTCTCGACGCTGGACTTTGTGCAGTTGCGCAAGAACGACGAGTTGGACTGGAGCGAGCACGAGGTTTTGTTGTTGTTGGAGGGTATTGACATGTTTGCTACATTTGAGCAGTCGCTGGTCAACGGAAATATCAACATTCATGCCAACCTGAGCCAACAGTGGGAGAAGATTGCAGAGCACGTTGGCACCAAATCGCGGGAGCAGTGCATCATCAAGTTCATCCAGTTGCCAATTGAGGACAAGTACCTCAACAAGTTGGTGCACGAGGAGGCTCACCCCCGGGTGGCGGCGTCGGTTGACGAAACTGCGGTGCAAAAGGTGGTCAAGCAATTAATAGAGCTGCCGCAAGGCCAACTGGTGTTGAAGGAGAACGGCGAGGCGTTGTCCCAGGCCTCAGTGGTTGAGCAGCTGCACTTGATCAATCAGATCGCCGAGATGATGGTGGAGAAGGTTAACTTGAAGTTGGCCAAGATCGACGCATTGCAGCAGCTGGCGATGAAGATTGAGAACCAATTGAACATGGAGCGCAAACAGGTTTTGATTGAGCGGTGGGCTCAGTACGAGAAGGTGGCCAAGTTGAAGCAGGAGCGGCCTGAGTTGGCCTCCGTGCTTGACGACTTGATGACCCCTATCAAGATCACTGAGATTTCTAAGGCGTTGCACCCTGTGCGCACTGAAGAGGAGAAGACTGTGGAGGTGGGCACCAAGGAGGAAGAGTCGGTTAAATTGCCGGTGAGCGTGGCCACGCCCAAGGCCTACCAGTACTGGAGTGGGTGAACATTGTATTTTTAATGAGGGTAATGTAACAAATAAAACGATAATATTGGCTCAATGTACTTTGGGAGAGCAAAAATATGGCCCATTTTCTCTTCAATTTCAAAAACTGCAAGACCGGGAATTCAAAAAATATGGACGAGTTGGGAATCGAACCCAAGACCTTCCGCATGCGAAGCGGACGCTCTACCAACTGAGCTACACGCCCACCTTAAAAATTTTTGGGTACGGTCGTTTCAGCAGGAGTTTTGCAAAAAGAGTTCTAATATTTACAAGTTTTGGCTTGAAACCCGCTTGTTTATGGTCAATCTATTTTAGACACTAAAGGCTCTACAGACCATTATAATTTTATGTTTTCTACTTCGTACTGGGCTGCTTTTGCTACCTACATTTTAGTTCCAAAAATACTAAAATCTTTCTCAAGACCTACGATGTGCTTATCTGGTGTAAATCTAAATCGTTTAATTCTATAAGGCGTGAGTCATTACTAAACTGCGACCCCGGGGGGTTCCAAGAGAGATCGGTGAGGAGTGCTGGCAAATTTCTGCTCGATGGTAGTGGCGCCCGAACCAAAGTAGTCATCGCGACGCATCGAAAACGACCCAGGCGAAGCAGGTCCGTTCGTAGACGCATTGGAGCGTGAGCGCAAGCGGTTTGTGAGACGGCGATGAAGCTCGCCAGAGGGACTGATGCTTCGGTAGGGAAGCGATTTGCGAATCTCGCTCTTGTCAATAGTAAGCTGTTGAGGAGTGGCGCTAAACATGCACTGCTTGTGCAAAGAGATAAACTTGCGACGGTAGCAATAAGCAATATCCTGTCGGTACACGCGAATAAGTCCAGACTGATCGGTGGTGACAATGATCATCCCGCGGTTGTCGATGTCTTGGTTCTGGTAGACCTCGCCTCCCTTGCACTTGCTGATGTGATCCATGTTGTCGAAGTTCGTTTTGGTACCACGCTTGTACAAGTCGTAGATGATGTCGTCCAGGGACTCTAAAAGGGTCTTCGTGCTCTCGGGAGCAAACTTTGCAACGTTGACCCGGGTGTGGTGGGGGTGGAAGGTGGAGTAACTGCTGTTCTCGTTAGCGTACTCGGTTTCGTGGTCGGGAGAGAGTAATTTGTGAACAAATTTGTTGTCACGCACAAAACGGGGGTACCCACGCAAGTCCTTGAGGTGACGTTCGTGCAAATGTCTCCCCTCATTCACCAAGTCCTTGAGGGTCTGGCGGATGCGGTTGTTGATGATGCGGTTATCGTTGAGCCAGATGTAAACCTCGTGGTCTTCCAGACCCAGAATGATGTAGTTGCCGTCGTCACTGGTCAGAGCAACAATGCTCAGCGACTGGTTGGTTAACCCCTTGAACCGAGTAACCAACCGTTTCTTGGTGACAAGACGGATCTTGGAGTCGTTGGTGGTGATGAGGAAGTTCCATCTGAATGCGGGGTCCACCAGGGAGTCGTGGTCGTTGGAGTTGTACACCTCGATGCCGGTGATCTTGTTGCCGTTGTGGTGACCGAGTTTGACGAGGCTGCGCTCCTTGAGCTCCACCTGTGTCATGATCTCCAACCCCTTGGTCTCCACCACCACGATCAGCCCATTGAACCCACCAATAACAATGTGGTCTCCGTCGGGGGTAAACGTGACTGCGGTGATGAGAATGTCGTCGGCGAGGAAACGCTGGTAGCTGACGGTTCCCTCAAGAATCAGCCACAACATGATGCGGTTGTCAATGGACCCCAGCACAAAGAACCGGTCGTCGGTGGGGTGGAAGCGGACTGCGGTGACAAAGTCCTGCAACTGGAACGTCTGCAAACACTTGGGCCGCTCCGGGTGCCACAACTTGGCCGTCTTGTCCATGGACCCCGTGAGCAAAAAGTTGTTCTTCAGCCAGTCTAACGAGATCACCAGACCCGAGTGGCCATTGAACACCGCGACCGGGCGTGAGTGGAAAACGGGGGCCAGAGTGTAGCTCAAATGCTCGCGGACTTTAGTCCCGGGGGAAAAGTCGGTACCGCTGTTGTTGCGGTGCTCCAACCGGGCAAGCGGCAGCAGCAAAACCTTCCACACCCGGACAACGTGATCACGACCCGCCGCCGCGAGGTAAAGCCCGTCTTTGGAAAACTCCATCACGAGCATCTCGTTGGGGTGGCCCTCGACATCGTCACTGAGCTTCAGGTGGATCAGACCCGTCTCCAGCATTGGAGACCCCGGGGTGCCCACCGGGTCGTCGGGGTTGTAGTTGAGCTCCTGGGCCAAGAAAAGCTTGCCGACCCGCGGCAGGTGCTTGTTTCGCCGGGACACACGGATGTAATTGGGGAAGTTGAAGCTTTCGAACGTGAGGCCCGCAAGGGGGCCCTCGTCCTCGACCTGGGTCGAGGTGGTGGTCTCATTGAGCGAGGGGAACTGGACGGGCTCGTTGACGGGATGGTGGTCGAATTGGTCGTTGCCGGGGATCAGCAGCAACAGCGACTCGTCACTGCTGCTGTTGACGTACAACAGGTCGTCGTTGCGATCCATCACCAACTTGGACGACTCGGGACGGAGCGAGTGGCTGCGCCCAGACCGGCCACGCCGCAACAGCAAGCTGCGGCGGTGCACCAGTGGGGCGGTCTCCAGCGGTGGCAGGGAGGCGTGGCCCTTCTTGCGGAAGAGTTTTGTGAAGATATTGGGCATGGCGCTCGAGCCTTTTTTCAGGCAAACGTACTATAAATAAGATTTTGGTTGCCCGGTATCTAAAGGCGTGCGCGAAATTGCTAGTAAGCCCGCGCATTATTGCTGTGACACAAGGCCAAGGTGAGGGGATGAGAAAAAACCCGCATTAGTGGGGGAATCAATTCGGTGGCGGGAGTTTGATAGGGGTGGGATCGGGGCGCGATCGCTAGCGGCCGCTTAGGTGGCAGCAGCCATTAGCCCCTCGGCCCGGAGAAAAGGTGCGTCCGATGTGCACCTGCGTTGTAAACATAGGGGCTTATAGACAATCACCGGTATGTACTGTAGCTGGGGACCGTGGTCCAACGCTGTCGGCAAGGCGGCGACGTTCGTATCCGCCGCCGAGTATGTGGTTCGGCATTTCCGCGTTTGGTACCTCCGGGACCCGCAGCGGCCGTCACGGATCAATGTGCTCGGAGAGATTTTTAGTCATCAGGCGGCTGCCCAATCGAGCTATTCCTGTGGGAGAAGTAATGACCACATGAGACAATTTCACCTCTCCCCACATCTACAAAAGCACAGGATCTCTAGCAACACGACAGATGCCAAGCGCTGGCGGGTGGTGATGCGTTATGTCGGTAAGGGCAACAAACAACGATCAAGCGTGATCTCATGCGAGGGGGCTCTGGGTGACGTCACGCGTACGGAAGAGAAACTAAGGATACTACAGCACTCGCAGGCAACGGGCAAGCACACCGCCCCACCCAGCGTGTCGTATAGCCCAATGGGCCAACGCGAAAACAAGCGTCACGACTTTTCCCTCGACCCCCTTTTTGGAAATTGACTCACGCATCGGGTCGGAAACCAGCCCAAAGGCCGCGTCAACGGTTTTTTTCATTTTCGATGCGACACACCGCTAACCTCGGTCTGGGTCTGGACCCGGGTCCATCAGCTGACGTCGGTGTCGGAGGGTGTCTGCGGGCGGCCCCAATGGGGTGCATCGCAATCTACAGGCTGTCGGACAATACGTCAATAAACTATAGTACATTACTGGGGCTTTCTCTTCTTGGACCATTCCAAATGCAAGATCAACGAGTGGTAACCCTTGCCGTTCAACAGGTCCAACGCCTTCTGGGCAAGCTCCTCGGTCAAGAACGCCACGTAAGCAAAACCCTTGGACTCGCCAGTCTCCTTGTTGCGAACAAGCGTAACCCGCTGCAACGGGCCAAACCGAGCCAACAACTCGTTGCGGATCATGTCCTCGTCGACAAAAGTGTTCAACTGCGACACCTTCAACGTAGTGGAATCGTCTCTCGACTCGCGAGTAGGCAAGTTCCCGTTGGCGTCGGCTCGGAGATGGCGGGGCACGTATCTGCCACCAGTCTCGGGCACCACCCCGGCGGTCTCCTTCGAGGCACCCGCGCCCGCACCAAGGGTGTCCTTGAACGGACACTGCGCGGTGAAATGCTCGCCACCACAGGTACGACACTGGATGGAATTGCGGACGATCTTTTGCGCGTTCTCCTGCTTCTCCGCCTCGTCGGCCTTCTCGGTCTCCTTCCAGGAAGTACCAAGCTTCAACTCGACCTTCTCACCCAACTGGGTGGTGGAGGTGTCGGGCCCGGGCGGGGTATTCTTTTCTTTGCCGTATTTCTTCCAGTTCTTGCGCTGGGCAATCAAAGGGTGTACTTTCTCTGTCACGGTGACGTCCTTGATCTTTTGCGTCACCTTCACCTTCTTGCCGTCCTGGTTTAACCGGTAGGTGACCACGGTCTTGGTCCCGTCGGGGTTCACGGTAACGTCCGGGGCGGAAAACTCGCCTTCGGCGTCGGCCCAAGAGCCTAATACACTGGTCGACATGGTTAGTTTTGCAGCGTACGATGAAGAAAAATTTGCCAGTGTGCGCGGTCAACGATTGAAAAATGCGATCGATGAGGCGCGAGCTGTTGCTAGTTTTGGGGGGTGGCACGGCCCGGAAGGGGTAGATAGTGTTGTAGGGGTGTTTATTGCTCTACGTAGTTTGGTCTCTGAAATTTGGTGGCGTTTTTCTTGTGGTTTAAGCCCTCATCCTTCACCTCTGGTGGTGGCAATCGGTGCGAACGGCTGTTAAAGGTACAGGTTGACTAGCGCAACCACGTCTGGGTTGCGGTACATCTCCTCGTGCTTACCCCAGTGGCCAACCTTGTAGTCGTAGGGAATTCCCTTGGAGTCGAGCTGTGCCATAAGGACCTTCGACTGGTTCCCGCTGAGAAGCTCGTCGTCAAGCGACTGGATAATCACGTAGGTGGCAGGGCTAGTAAACGGGAACACCGAGTCGCCAGGGCAGTCGAACGCCTCGTCCACAAACGAGCGGTAGTCGGGGTACTCGCTGATAAGCTCGGCAAGGTCGTAGATGCCGTCCAACAAGAAGAGACGCTGCGGGGTCTCTCGCAACTGGAGAGCCAACGTCGCCCCGGCCGAGTGGCCCACTACACTATACTCAGACACCCCGTACTGGGCCTTGATGTACGCAATTGCCGCCTCCACATCCTCGAGGTGCGCGGGATGCTTTACCTCGGGCAGAAGCCGATAATTGACGCCAAACGCGTTGGCATCGACAGCGAACTCCTTAAAGTCGTCGTAGGTGTTGTTTGGGTCGCGCCAGGCCCCGCCGTGAATAAAGATCACCAGCTTGGTCACCGCCGGATCGTACGCAAACACCTTGATCTGCTGAAGCGGGTGCAGCCCGTATGACACCACTGACATGCACACAGGGATATTTCCTCGCGCCTCATGGCTACTGCAATATAAGACAGAAATAGAGGTGAATAGAGAAAACACTCAACTAAAGTAGCAACCACTCTCAGACACACCACTGGTCGTTTCCACTTGTGGCACCACGCCACTGCTACGGCCTACGACGGGTGCCTTGGCACCCCACTATATACTGGGCATCCACGTTGCACAATCCCCTTACAATAATGGTAGTTTTTTGTTCCAAGTAATCATACAAATAGGTTATGCCCGCTTAATATCTAGTAGGCGATCTGTCCCGGTCGTAGCCTCTCGAGCCATTGTCGTACCCGTAGTCGCCACCGTCACGGTCGCCGGAACGGTAGCGGTCTCTGGGAGGGTAGTCACCACGGTCACCACGGTCACCACGGTCGCCGCCACGGAAGCCACCACGTCTGTCAAAGCCCCGGTCACCACCGCCGCGACCACCACGGAAACCACCACGACGGTCGCCTCTGAAGCCACCACGGCCACCACGGCCGCCACGGCCACCGCGGCCGCCACGAGGAGGCACGTAGGGAGAGTCGTCCACAACAGCAGTGATGGTGGTGCCGTTGAACTCGCTGCCGTCAATAATGGGGAGAGCACGGTCAAGCTCGTCCTGGGAAGCAAACTCGATGGCACCAAGGTGCTCACCAGAGTCAAAGTCACGGTACACCTTGACGAAAGAGGGGTCGGACCCGGTCTTGTCACGGACAAAGTCCTTGAAGTCCTGCCACGCGGTGCCGCTGGCAATGTTGCTCACCTTAGCCCGGAACTTGCCCCGGTTGTCCTCCTTGGGGGGCTGGGCAGCCTCAACCACCAACCGCTCGCCCATGAGCTCGGAGTCGTGCAACTTCTCCACCGCAGCGGCCACCTCGTCGGCAGTCTCGAACGTGACAAACCCGTAGCCACGCATGAGCTGGATGTTGGCGATCTTGCCAACGGAGCCAAAGTGGTCCTCCAAGTCCTCGTAGCGGGTGTTGAAGCCGATGGGGCGCACAAACACCTTGTGCGACGAGGCACGGGGAGCGGGGGCCGCGTCTTCCACGGGCAATTGGTGGGGTGCTTGTTCTTCTGTGTCAGACATCGTTGCAATAGTTTTTTTGCCTTTGTTTTTTACCAGGTTTGTTATGAGATGGAACCTGTATACGCGGAACACGTGCGGCAACGCTGGTCGGGGCGTGGTAGGGTTGGAGAGATGCGTGGGGTGGGTCTGAGAGGGTTCCGATGTAGGGTGTGTTTGGGGAAGAACTGTGTGGGCTACGAAGAGGCGCTAGTGTCGTCGGCTACGGTGGCGTGGTTGCTGTAGTGTGTAGGGATCGAATGTGGGTTAGGGTATTGAGACAAGGTACTGAGTAGGGTATTGTGACACTGCGGTATTGTGACATAAACGGGGTAAAGGATATGTGTCATAAGGCTGGTTCTAGTGATAAGCACCCACACTTTGTTGCTATCTCCCGGGATTCCAACCTTTTGTGCTCCCTCGGGGTTCTCACAGCAACTCCTGCTCCACTTACCGTTAGCGAAATCGTGATATTAAATTAAACATGAGGAAATAAAGAGTAGTACAACGTAACTAATTAAGAGACTGTTTTGCTTTTTAGTTAGACATGAGGTTGTCAACCAATCAGCTAAAGATCTTCTTGAAGAATCTCGAGAGCTTGCCCTTCTTCTTCTCCTTGGTGCCAGCCTTCCCGTCAGCCTTCTTGGCGCCGGTCTTAGCCTGGGGAGCGGTCTTGGACGCACCGGCAGCGGGCTTGGTGTGCTGGCCCTTGGCGCCGGCCTTGGCGGCCTCGGCCTCCTTGGCCGCGTGCTCCTCGGGCTTGTCGTGCTCCACCACCATGGTGCGAGTGTGCTCAGTCGACTCCTTGATCACCGAGGGGTCGTTCTCCTTGGCCTCCGCCAGCAAGATGTGGGCAATGGCAGGGTTGGGGGTGAACTCCTCGAGGGTCACGTCCTTACCCTGGACCGCGCGCACCTCCTTCTCGATCTCCTGCTTGGTGGTGTTGGCCTTGGCAACGACAATCTCCTCCTCAACGGTGGAGGGCTCTCTGTGCTTGTGGGGCACAGCGTCAACCTCCTTCTCTCCGCCAAGGGCGTGACCAGCCAAGCCACCGGCAAGCGCACCGCCAGCCATGCTGCCAACGGGCACGCCGTGCTCGTTGTTTTGGGGCACCGGAGCGTCCTTCACGTGGACAGGAGCGCTGGGGTCAAGCGTCTTGCGGCCAGCGTCGTCCACCTGGGGGTTGGGGTGGCCGTCCAAAGTCTGAGGAACAGCGCCACCAACAGCACCAGGAGCGCCAGAGCCAACGCCAGCAGCACCGGGCGCGGCTTCACGCTCGTTGTGCTTGATGGTGGGCTCGGGAATGTCGTTGTCGCGGTGGTGGTCAAGCGCGGCAGCACCAAGGCCACCAGCACCGGCACCGGCCAAGCCAGCACCCAAGAGCTCACCCTTGTGGTGCTTGTCAGGCTGCTCACCAGCAACACCGACAGGCTGGGCCTGCTCGCCGTGGGCACCAGTGGGAACACCGCCAACAGCGGAGTCGTGGTGGCCAATGCCGGGCTCGGCCAGCTTGCCGACACCATGCTCAAAGGGCTGGTGCTCCTTGTCGTGGTGGTGCTCCAAAGCAGCACCGCCAAGGCCACCAGCACCCGCGCCGGCCAAACCAGCACCCACGAGGTCGCCCTTGTGGTGCTTGTCCTGGGGCACCTGGTTTTCGCCAGTGTAACCAGAGCCAGGGGCCTGGTGGTCGCCGCCAACGATACCGCCGTGGGGCTCCTCGTGGCCACCGAGACCGTGCGAGGGCTCCACCAGCTTGCCAACACCGTGCTCGCCAAGGTGCTCGCCGTGCGGGTGGTCCTGGTCGTGGTGGTGGGCGAGAGCAGCGCCTCCGAGACCACCAGCACCAGCACCAGCCAACCCAGCGCCAACAAGGCCACCCTTGTTGTGCTTGTGGTCGTCAGCAGGCACAGACTCACCAGCAACGCCAGTGTCGTTGTCAACGATGCCCCCGTGGACGGGCTCGGTCAGCTTGCCAGCGCCAGGCACGTCGGTGGGCTCAATCATCTTGGCCACACCCTCGTCACCAGCGTGGTTGTCGTTGTGGTGGTCAAGAGCAGCAGCGCCCAAGCCACCGGCACCCGCGCCAGCCAAGCCAGCACCCAAGAGCTCGCCCTTGTGGGACTTGTCGTGGGCGTCCGAGGGCTCGGTGATGATGGGCTCGGTCTGGTTCTTGTCGACACCAGTGCCCGTAGCCGAGGGCGACTCGGTGGTGACCCCGGTGATGATGGGAGCACCGGTGTCCTTCTCGAGCTCGTCGGTGGGAGGGTTCAAAGGACCGCCCTCCAACTTCTCCTCGGCGTTCTTGACAAGGTCGTGGGGCGGGTTGGCAAGGAACGGGTCCTCAGCCACCGCGTGGTCCACGCCGCGGTTGGCGTTGTCCTTCTCCATCGAGTTGAGGAGCTCGCGCTTGCCCTCGGCCACAAGCGGCTGGGGCTCGTGCGCGGGCTCGGGGTTCTTTCTGTCGGCCTCCACCGCCTTCTCGATCTCCTGGTCCTTGGCGGCCGCATACTTGTTCTCGCCCAACTCGCGGTTAAGAGCGTTTTTGTCAACATCGCCAAAAGCACCGGGGATGATCAGGTCGCCACGGTGGGTGTCGTGGTGGTTGGTGGCGGCAGCAATGGCTGCAGCACCCACACCAGCAGCACCCGCGGTGCCGGCCGCGGCCCCGAGGTTGTCGTGCGACGCGTTGGCGGACTCGGGCTCAGGGGACGAGTCCAGGGTGGTGGTGAGCCCCAGCGACAGCGCCGCCGCCGCCGCCTTTTGCTGCTTCTTCTTCTTCTTGTACTGCATCTTCTTCACCTTCTTTTTGTGCTTTTTGCGCTCCTCGGGCGTCATGTCGTCGAGGTTGGGGTTGGGGTTGGGAGGCAACACCCCCTCCAGAGCCAAGGTGGTGGGCACCTTGGACCCGGGGGCGAGCACCGGCTCGTTCAACGCCTTGTTGTCGGGCTCGTTGAGAGTCTTGGGGTCCACGTTGCGCACCTGCTCGAACGCCAGCAACTGGTCGCCCTTGGGGATGACCACTCCCGGCTCGCCAAGCGTGGTTTGTTTCTGCTCGGACTTGGGCATCACCGTGGCAGCGGCGCCGCCGGCCGCGAGCCCGGAGCCCGCCGCCAACCCACCGGCCTCGGGGATTCTCAGCTTGCCCTGGTTGAGGGCGGCAGCCTTGTCAAAGTCGTCGGAGTCGATGTAGTTGTTGTCGTTGCCGTTCTCGTCCTGGGTGATCTTTTGCGTTGGCAGCACCAACCACTCGCCGTCCACCACGTACTTGTACAACACGCGGTCGGGCGAGCCAAACGGCACTGTGATGGCGAACGACCCGTCCAGCAGCTTTACCAAGGGCAATGTCTTGCCCCAGTTGTCAAATGTACCAGTAATAATAACTTCATTGGGACCCGAAGGCCTGGCGGTTAGTCAATTGCCCGGGAACGGTGGGAGGAGGGACACACTTACCATTTAAACGTGTACTCAGACATTGTTAGCGATTGAACGAAGGGAAAAAAAATGAGTGGTCGCGCAAGACATTGTCATTACATAGGGCCCTTAACCAGCGCGACGTCGACGGCTGCTTGGCTTCCATGCAGGGCGGATTGCTGTCGCCAAAAAAATAGCCACCAAGCCTGCGTGGAGAGCGAGAAATTGCTACTTTGGGGTGAAATTGTGTTATTGTTTTGCCCAATGGGGTGGGTCCCAGCATGTACGTAATAAACCTAAAGTATAAATGCATGGATTGGCAGGCGGCGATAACCGGGGGTTCTCCGTGGGGAGGCCCTGGCTGACTCGGTGGTGGGCACACTCTCGGTGTCTGTTCGCGTCCCGGGTGTCTGCGTGGGGTGGTGATATTCCCCGCAACTACCTGCCGACCCAGGTGCGCCCGGGCACTACGGATCGGATGCATCACGCGAGAGCAGCGGTTGCTCCCCTCAATGGTGAAGAGCCCCATGGCGTTTTTTGCGTTGGGCTCCCCACCGAGCAATGTGGACATGCGTGACACTTTTCGCGGTGGTTTTGAGACCGGGCCAATGTGACATGCAATCACTTTGTGCGGGAGCCCTGGGTACGACATTACATGGAGTGTTTCGCAGCTGGTTCCACTGCGTACACCAATGGCCCCAATGCCTAGATATACTCCGGCAGCGAAAGTGGTCAGTTGTTGGCATCTCGCTTGCGGCTTGTTTGTTTTTTTCGTAGCCGAATGGGGTCACCGAGACGCACTTCCGGATTTAGAGCGTTTCACGCTAACCAGAAACGAAACTAGCAGGGATTACGCTCGTAAAATGTGTCAACGAACCTTAGGTGTTTTGTGACATTGGCTAACGGGTGCGACGAACAGCCTCGAGCCAATTCTTCGCAAATCTGACACCAATTTTTCCGGTTTTGTGCTGCATTTGCCAGCCCGACTCCGAACGAGGCGTAAATTGGAGATGCCTCTGGTTGCAGAATTTTCTTGAATCAGACAGTCGGGGCTTTGGTTTGTGTACCGTAAACGACGATCTCACATTACGTTCCAGCGAAGAGAACTCTACGCGTGGGAGGATCTTATCACGAAGTGTTACCGGGCCAACCATCGGAATTCGCGTCGAGATGGGCAAAAACTCCAAACCCCGGCTTGACTCGAGTCCGAGCGGAACTCAATCGCCCACAATTTTACCCCACAGCACCCCACTTGTAGGGGCATTGTTTTCGTTAAGCCCGTAAGGAAAATCGCTAAGCAGTAAAACTCGGATGCACCGTATACATAAAACTATGCGGTCATTGTGCATAAATGTGAACCAGGGTCAAGTCGATGCGGCGATTAAGCAATCCTCAGCCTTGTGTGGCGGTGAAACGCCATGCCCAGTGTGTGTATGGCAGGCGGCGGTTTACATTTGTAAAACTTTTGTTTACTCGATTCACAATAGAATCCTGCTATATAGTGATGGTGTACACAGGCTTGCTCAGATCACCAAAGTACAGAAGTAGAATGGGCAACAAGGCCAATGCGTGGATCAGGGCAAACACAATGAGCGCAGCCCACATGCGGAAGTAGTAGACGTCAAAGATCTTGGACTTGGTGAAGGCGAGCACGCCAATGCCGATGATTTTCGTGGTGGTGATGCCTCCAAGCACCAGCGCACCCACGGTGGACAACGCTTGGAACGCCTTAAGCTGATTGACTCCAGTGGCAGGGTCGTCCACCAACCCGTTGGCTACAAGATCGCTGTAAAGACTAGCCTCATCGGCGTCGTAGACTACCAGCATGGTGTAAGCCCGAGTGAGGTGGATGCAGAACTCCACCGCAAGCCCAGCACATATGATGAGGTTCACCAACGAGACCGCGTTGAGCGAGACCCCAAACACAGCCATGGCGCCCCCGATGTTTACAAGGATAGCTGCCACCACCACTACCATTACCGAGCCCAGGGCAAGCGATCCAAGCAACACCACCGAAAGAAGCCAGATAACCGCACAAGCACCCGCCAAAAGGGTAAACGTAAGTTTGACAATGGTCAGGTACTGGACAAAGTAGATGTAAAACGGCGAGAACGCAAACACGTCGAGGTCCTGGTAGTGTTTGATGTCGTTGACGATCCGACGAGCCTGGCGATAGGCCTCGATAAAGTCTGCTTGCAGGCGCAACGGAGCATGACTGGTTCTCCAGTACAGGGCCACAATATCGGTGGCATTCCACGACACCAGTGTCAGATACGGTGCCTTGCCTCCAAGGGGACACGGGTCGCTGGGGGACTCGATCCACTCAGAAAAGTAGTGCATGAACTGAGACCCCTCAGGGAAGCCGTTCATAAAGGTATCGTAGGGTTTGTTGGCATAACAGGCTTGGCATTGACGAGAGGGAGCGTGGGGACCGCAAAACTCCTCCGGTTCACGCTTCTTTACGCGGCAGCAGTCGATATTTGGGTCAAGCCAGAGCAAAAAGTCGTCCAACCACGACGTGGCAGGGTCAATGATCGTACTCACCTCAGGCCGCTGGTGCTCTTGCTCAAGCACGTTTGCGATGGAGAACTCGTCACAACCGGAAAACTTGCCACACACCTGTTTCTGGGCCTCGCGGGAGGTCACATTCAAACCACGCACAACAAAGAACACGGGAGGACCAGCATTAAAGTGCTGGTACACCGCGTCAAAGTAGTCAACCAAATACAGGTCAGAGGGGATTGCAATGCGCTGGTCCAATCCAAGCGGGATCAGAGGCAACAACGCAAGTGAGATACCCAACAACACGGCAAACGCGGCAACGATCTTCGGTTTCACAGACGCATCAAGAATCCACGGGGCGTAAACCTTCTTGACCCAGCGGTGGAGGTCGAATCGCGGCTCGTCATCCTCACACGCAGTATGGTCATGAGGGTCGTGATGGCCGTGGTCAGTGTGGGTGTCAGCGGACCGTGCGGGAGCCTTTTTCCACCAGAAAATGTCCATGCGATTGTCCTCAAGGCGCTTTTGGTCAAGAGCAAGCATCAGTACCAAGCCCGTCATTTGCAAGTAGAAGTTGATGAAGATGGCCCCCGCTGAGTAGATGGCAAAGTTGCGCACAGCGGGCATGTCCACCACGGTGGCCAACACAAACATCAGGAACTGGATGAGCGCACTGGCCATACACGACGGACCCACACGTCGAAGCATCTCGCCAATACGGCGGGCTACCCGGTCGTGGGGGAAGATGGCGTTCACCGCATTGAGCTCGTCCACCAACAAGAAAAGGTTGTCAACACCCACAGCGAGCACCAAAAAGGGGATAACCTCGGCAATGATAAGCGTCAGACGTACACCAAGGTACGAGAAGAAACCCGCCAGGGCCAAAACCAGCAACACCACTGCCAAAATGCCCGTCAACGCAAACGTGATCCGTGATCCCACCAAGTGGTGGGCCTTGGTGGGGATGGTCCCGCCTAGGGCAACGGCCACGTAGACAAACATCGCCAAGTACGACACCACCACGATGCGCGCGTCGGTGTTGCTCAGCTGGTTGAGTTCTTCCTCGAGCGATCTCTCGGTAGAGTAGGCCACATTGACACGCGGGTGTTTCAACTTGGCCATCCAGTGCTGTACCCGCTTCTCAAACTTCTCCACCTGGCTGGTGTAATCAGTATCGGACAGGTTCAGGTTCACCAACACCGTCACCGTGAACGCGTGGGCTGTGGTGGGGTCGTCGTTGTCAAACAACAAGTTGGCTCCCAACGGCTGCTGGAACGAGGGCAAGCAGTCGACGGGGGACTGGGCGCAGTGCTGCATTTGTTGCTTCCATGAGTCCCGCGACACTTGGTTGCGGTCGCCGCCAAACCACTGTGTGAACGATTCAACTGCACAGGTGCCTCCCAACGGCTTGAAGCACACCGATTCAAGCCCCATGTCGTTGAGCTTCTCTTCTTCGTCGAACCACCACTTGACGGTGTCCCAGTCAAGTACCGGCTTTCCGTCGTTCAGCGACACAATCACCTGCTCGACACGGAACCACTCGCCAAATTGCTGCTCAAAGTACTGTTTGTGGTGGAGCTCGGGCTCGCGCGACGACACCCACAACTTGATGGGGTCCTGTTCGAGCTTGATCCAAAAGAGACCCAGAGCCAACACGAGGCACACCACCACGTTGGCAGTGATGATGCGTCCCGGGTTGCGGGCACAGATCTTGCCCACCGCGTAGAACATCTGCTCAATCAGCTTGATAGACGCCTCCAGCGCGCGCTTGAAGTAGTTGGGCTCGCTCTCGAGCACCACCTCGATATCGTCGTCCACGTCGTCAAAGTCGTCAAGGCGTCGGCGCATGTACAAGTGGTACCCAAGCAAAATGGCAAACAAGCACGCCCAGGTGATGGCAATGGCAAAACTGAAGCAGTGGAGTCCGCCCACGGTACACCGGTCACGCACCCGCACAGCAGGGAGCTCGGGACACAGCAGCGGACAGTCGGGACAAGCGCACCGGTAGTCCTCGTCGCTGCACCCCTTCATGTCGCCCGCCTTACCTCGCGGCACGAAGTGCTTTTTCCCCTTGTAGGCAAAGTTGATCTGGAAGGGCGATCCGCCCAACATGGGCTTTTCGTCGCCCAAAAACTTGAGGAACTGGCTGTAGTTTTGCGCTCCGCCGCCAATCAAGTCCATGGCCCGCCCGTTGGTGGCGGAAAACTTGACCTCTTTGCACGAGTCGTAGAACGCGGCGGCGTATTTGGGGTCCACGTACTGGGTGATCTCGGTGACAATCTCGCGGCCGGTGTCAATGGCCAGCTGCAGCTTGGTCACCTCGACAAACTCCGCTTGGTGGGGCCCACAGGTGAACTCGCATATAAACCGGTAGAAGTTATGGTGACAGGCAGGGCACGATCCGACAATGGCATCGACTCGTTTAAGCAGTTTCTCCATTGCCTTCAACTGGGACTCCGAACAGCACAACGCCGTGGTATCAAAATCGTCGCCACAGATCCGCTTGGCAAGGTCAGCCACCTCGGGGCTCGGAGCCACTGGGTCAACGGGGGCGACACAGGGAAGCAGCGCACCAAACACTGACTTCTTTCCGCAATCGTCGTACATGGCACACTGGGCAGTGGCTATGGCGGCTGCCAGAAGCCAGGTACCAACGGTTCGCAATCGCATGGTGGGTAATTGCAGTTACGTGTGGAGATAAGTATTGCTACTGTTCGCGCGCATAAATCGTCCTATATATGCATACGATAAGATCCGCGCGATCATTAGGAGGTGAGCCTAAGTGGGTATGGTGGTGCGTGAGAGTAGTGGAGAAAAGTAGTGTTTCCTGCGGTGGAGCAATTTGCTAATTCACAATGTAACACTTGGTGAACAAGTAAAAGTCTCTTTACCACTTCATGCTACGTGCCCAGAAAACCCTCCACCCGCTCCACGAAGCAACCCCTGAATCAGAGCGGTGACGTAACAAAGTGACACAATCATGCTTCCCCTAGCATCTGATAGTTTTTCACTGCTCGTGTACGTTCGTACTTGGTGTTCTAGCCACCTGCACCGCGACGCGTACAATAACGCGTTCAGATCAAAGTTTAGCGACCACCATGCTCATCGGGATAAGCGGGACCATCAGCTCGGGCAAAAAAGAGGTTGTGCGGTACCTCACCTTCCAGGGCTTCCAATTGATCGGCCTCGACGCTGCCGACGATGTGGTGCACTCGTTCGACTCTACCGATGCCCTCGTGGACTTTGCAACGGGCCGCTGGCGGGACAACTTTGTGTTGTACATAGACGACGGTGGGTTGCTTGAGATTCTCCAAAAGCGCCCGTTTTTCCTCCACATCTCCGTGGACGCCCCCATCCAGATGCGCTACAAGCGCCATCTCTCCAAACACAACATTTCGCTCGAGGAGTTCGTCGCCAAGAACGACGCCGCGTTGTACCGCACGCCGTGGCCGATGATGGAGATCAACAACCACGCCCAGGTCAAGATCATCAACACCCTGGACCTGGTGACCGACTTGTTTGTCAAGCTTTCCGAGCTCAATCTCATGGACAAGGAGCGGTTGCGTCCGAGCTGGGACCTGTACTTCATGAGGCTCGCCGACTTGGCGGCGTTGCGGTCGAATTGCATGAAGCGCCGGGTCGGAGCGGTCATTGTGCGCAAGTCCCGTGTGGTGGCTACGGGCTACAACGGGACTCCTCGCCATCTCACCAACTGTAACGAGGGGGGTTGTCCGCGATGCAACAACGGGCAGGGCCTGGGCGCGTCGTTATCCACCTGTCTCTGCTTGCACGCGGAGGAGAACGCGTTGTTGGAGGCGGGCCGCGACCGCATGGGCGACGACCTGGTGGTGTACTGCAACACCTGTCCGTGTTTGACGTGTAGCATCAAGATCATCCAGAGCGGCATCAAGGAGGTGGTGTACGCGCAGAGCTACCTGATGGACGAGGCGAGCCACCGGGTGATGCGCGAGGCCGGGGTGATCTTGCGCCAGTTCCAGCCGCCCAAGGACGGTATTTTCATTTAGACTAGGAGTTAGATTGGTTTCACGAATAAGTATGCGTAGGTATTCACTATAGATTAGGTCTCCTTGTACTCGTAGGGACCGGGCTTTTGCTCGGCGTCGCACTTGATCAGCTCCAACGTCTCGCCGTTGTAGTTCAAGTACGCCTCGATCTTGTCACCAGGGTTGATGGCACCGACTCCCTTGGGGGTACCGGTCAAGATCAAGTCGCCCTTCTCGAGGGTCATGATCGCCGACATGTGCGACAAGATCCGGTGGATGGGGAACAACATCAAGTTGGTCAAGTCCTGCTGCTTGGTCTCGCCGTTGATCTTGAGCACCAACTCGACGTTGTAGGGGTCAGGGATCTTCTCCTTGGGGATGTACCCCGACAACGGCAAGAAGGTGTCGAAACCCTTGCCGATGGACCACGGCAAACCCTTCTTTTTCGCCTCGTCCTGGACATTGCGGGCGGTCATGTCGATGGCAAGCGCGTACCCGTCGATACACTCCAAAGCCTGCTCGGCAGAGAAGTCAGTGGGCAAGTTTTTCAACTCACGGTTCAACACAAACGCCAATTCCACCTCGTGGTGCACCACCACCCCCTTGGGCACCAAGAAGGGGCCGTCGTTGGGCTTCAACACCGACGACGACGGCTTCAAGAAAAAGAACGGCTGCATGGGCTTGGCATTGTTGAGCTCAGCGATGTGGGCCGCGTAGTTGCGGCCAATGCAGAGGATCTTGCGGGCGTTGTCAATGTACTTTAAAGACATTGTGGGGTCGGTGGAAAAAAATGTATCATCTGGTTGGGTACTCGCGCTAGAGTGCGCCAGGGCGGGAATGGAGGAATCGTTGGCGGAACCCATTGGAAGCGGCCGTCTGGGGAGCAGGTGGGTGGAGATGGGTGTGGGAAAGAGGATGCCGCTTTACGGCGGGGAGAACCGTTGGTCGGAGTCAGTTTCACCACGGGTCCCGAGTCTGCGGACGGGGCCGGAGGCGGATACGAGGACGGCGAAAACGAGTTTTGGGTGGTGAGAAGAGAGAAGAGTGGCTTACTGGTGGTTTGTGTGGGGAATTTAGACGCCCCGCTATTGTTGGTGGTGGCCAGTTCGGTGTAGATCGCGCTCAGTGCACTCCGAACTCCGAGATCGCCTCCGGTGTTGGGGAAGGCCGATGCGAGAGATGAAACACGGCCACTGTGAGCGGGCTAGCGGGATAAGTGTAGTTCCAGCGGATCTAGCATGCTTCCAAGGCTCTTGACCTTAAGTGTACGTCAAAAGACAATCAGCTGTTCTCTGATGCTGATTGCTACGCTACTTTCAGTGTCTACCCACGTCACACACTCCGCTCCGAAACAGTATTTGTTGTGATCATTTCGATCATCCTCTTCCAACTCCCATCATCCTCTTTCATCTCCCCGTCATCCTCTTTCATCTCCCATCACCTAACCTTATCATCTGAGCCGCACGAAAAAACCGATAGTAACCGAATGCTCAGATCACGTCTCGGGGTGCCACTAAATCTACGGCGACATGGCTCCTCTTTGGCCGATAAGCTTGCCAAGTCGCTCACACTCACCAACCCCGTGGACCCGGCCGTGTACACCCAGAGCGAGCCCGGTCCCGACGACGAGGTGGTGGTAGCGATGAGCTCGGGGGTAGACTCGTCGGTCGCCGCAGCGCTCTGTCGCCAGCGGTACCGCAACGTACGAGGCATCTATATGGCCAACTGGTCGCAAACCGCCCGCTGCACCGAGGACGACTGGAACGACGTCAAAAAGGTGTGTGCCCAGCTAGACATGCGTTGTGACCGGGTCAACTTCGAGGCCGAGTACTGGACGGACGTGTTTGCGCCGATGATTGAGATGTATCGCCAGGGACTCACCCCGAACCCCGACACCGGGTGCAACAAATACGTCAAATTTGGCATCATGATTGATTACCTCACCAAGCTTCTTTCGGGCAAGCGGTGGTGGCTCGTAACGGGCCATTACGCGCGGGTGATGCAGCACGCTGACGGCAGCCACCACTTGTTGCGGGGTCTCTCGCAGGAGAAGGATCAGTCGTATTACCTCAGCCTGGTGCTGCCCGCGGTGCTTCCGCGGGTGCTCATGCCCATAGGCCACTACGTCAAGCCGCAGATCCGCCAGTTTGCTACCGATCTTGGCCTTCACGTGAGCGCAAAACCCGACTCGCAGGGGTTGTGTTTCGTGGGCCAAGACCAGCTGTCGTTCCGCGAGTTCTTGGCAGAGTACATTCCCCCGAACCCAGGCAACATTGTTACCGAGGACGGCAAGGTGTGGGGCCAGCACCAGGGGTTGTGGCACGCCACCATAGGCCAGAAATCCGCCATCAGCATGCCACAAGGTGATCCGCGCTACAAAGGCGTGTGGTTTGTGCTGGAAAAACGCATAGACACCAACGAATTGGTGATTGTGAGAGGCGGCAACAACCCGAGGTTGTTTTCAGACACGGTGTCTGCGCGCGACTGGCAGTGGTTGGCTGACCCTGCGGGGAAGCAGGTTCAGATGCAATATCGTTCGCTACAGACACCGGTGGCGGTGCGGAGCTACACCACCGCCGGATCCACCCTCACCGCCCACCTTGCCGAGCCGGCTCGCGCAATGGCCCCGGGGCAGAACTTGGTGCTCTACGCAGGCAATCAGGTGCTCGGATCGGGGGTGATTGCGTAGTTCCCCGGTGTGACAATTGGCAATATGTACATAGAAAGGCGCAATCAGCTGCCGCGCAAATTCACGCACAAAGCAATTTAAGACATCCACCGAGCAGGAGGGGAACGATGACCGCTTCTAGAACCCGGGGCGACGCGGGCGCGATTCAGGGGTAGCGGTGACATCCCCGACTGACGAAAAACGGTGGGCGGGGATGCCACCGCCTCCTACAACTTTTCAAATCCAAATTGTACAGTACCCATATAAACCCTAATATACATAAATTCGTAACGTCCGTGCCTAGATGGCAATCATGGTAGGATAAAGCGACTTTCTCGGCGCCTCGACAGCCGGCGCCGGGGCCTTCTTTTCCTTCTCCAACTCGCCAATCATCGTGCGCAAGTAGTCACGCACCATGTCCACCATCTGCTTGTGCTTGGCCACGTGCTCGAGGCTCATGGTGTCCACCGACAACTTGGCAAACGACTCCTCGAGCTCGTTGTCGTCGTTGTCGTCGGGCTGGGCCTCGCGCTGCCCGTACACCGAGTACATGGGCTGGGTGGGCGGCTGGGGCACCATGCGGGTCTGCATCGGGTACTGGGGCACCTCCATCTTGGGCGCGGGGATCTGGTTGAGCTGGGCAGTGGGGTAGGCCGGAGCCATGTTCAGCGCCACCGCCGCCACCTGGTCAAACCCGGTGTAGTGCGACAGCTGGGGGGGCAACGCATACTGCATGTCAATCAGGTTCAGCAACAGCGAAAAGAACCGCTCGGCCTCGTACACCAGCGCCGGGCTCTGGTTCAGCGCAAGCGCCACCGCCAGCCCAAACAGCGGCTGGTGCTGCTGCGGGTAGTAGCCCTGGGGCACCTCGTGCTCCTGCAACTTGCTGTACATGTCCGAGTTGTAGTGGGGCTCGAGCTTGGTCTTCTTGACCCCGCCGTCCCCGTTCAACGGGAAGTTGAAGTCGTTCAAAATCAGGTTCACCATGTGCATGTTCTGCGACTGGTCAAACGGGCGCTTGCGCGAGCTGTCCTCGGGCAACGGCAAGTCGTAGTACGGCTTGTCGCGCTGCGCACGCTTCAACTTCTTGGGGTGGTCGTCCGCGTGCACCTTGGTGTGCTTCTTCAAGTCCTGGGGACGCTTAAACGACTTGGGACACAAGTCGCAGTGGAACGGCTTGAGCGGCACGTGCACGCGCAAGTGCAGGGTAATGTGGTCGCGCTTGACGGTGGTGGTGCCACAGTTTTCCCACTGGCACGTCAACAGCAAGTTGTTCAGCAGCTTGCGGCCAACGTGGTCGTCGCACAAGTGGTCGTACAAAATCTCGGCCGTGTCAAACACCATCTGGCACTCGGCCCACGCGCAGCGAAACGGGCCCTTCAAGTCCTCGTCGCGGATCTTCTTGTACTTCTTCTTGGGCTTGGCGGCGGGGTCCGCCGCGGTGTACCCGGGCGGGTAGTGGAACTTGTCCTGGAGGGGCAGCCCCGTGGTGGAGTTGGTGGTCAACGAGCCCGGCGACTCGTTCAGGTTGGGCGACGACCCCATCGACGACGGCGATTCCGAGGTCATGTCGTACTCGTTGGTGTTGACCATATTCGCGTTCAAAATACTCGTGGGGTGGGTATAATTCATCGTGGAATTTAGCGTGGCCGCCTGAGGCTGCGAAATGACATACTTTTTTATACAGTTAACCCCTCCGGACGCCAAGAAACTTAGTGCGGGTGTGTGCAGGGCGCCAAGGTCACAAGAAAAACGTGACGAAGCGATGGTGGGCTGAGGGCCACGGGGTGCCCTCTGCAGCGCGGGCACGGCGCGGTGGTTGCAGTGGGGTGGTGGTGAAACACCCTGACGCATCCTGCTGGCCTGGCGCACCCCGGCGGCCCCGCATCCTTTCTCGGATTCGGGTTGCCCCAGCGGGATCTTGGCAGAAAAAGAAAGTAGTGGGCGAAGTCGCGGTGCATACAGCGAATAGGACTTCCGGGTGACGAATGCGGAGGGCGAGGCTACTCGAGCTCGCAATGCGCAATCCGCAGCGCAAAATCTGGGCACAGTGTCGGATATGTGCGGCTCGTCCACTGCCTACATTGGCGTGCTTGGCGGGGGGACACATAAACGACGGGCTAGTGAGCTCTAAACAGTAGATGAAGGATAACGGAATGAAAACATGCGATTAAATATTATGCCTAAGAGTTCGAGTCGGGGTTGGCCACACGCAACACCCGCCTCAGGTAGTCGACGTCGTCGTCCAACAGCTTTTCGGAAAAGTTGGGTCCCAAAAACATCGTCGACGGGTCGAGCCGGTGGTCAAACTGGGTGAGCGGCGGCGCAATGATGTCGTCGTCCCCCGCGGGGTCCACCAACTTTTTGCGCAGCAGCGACCGGTTGACGTTGTCCGACGGCAGCCCGCCAAACATGTTGAGGAGCCCGGCCAGCACCAGGTTCTGCCGCGCGTGCTTGGTGTACGCGGGCGCCGCCGTCAGCGGGGTATCGGAAACCGTGGGCGGCGCGGCCTTTTCGTCGTTGACCGACACCACCGACTCCTCCTCGGTGTAGGCCTCGTCGTCGGTGGACTTGCGGGCGCCGGCGCAGCAGCAGCACCACAAGAGGAGCAGGCAGAGCGCCACCACCACCACCCCCACCGCGGTGAACGTGCCCGCCACCTTGCCCGTCAGGTCGAAAAAGCCCTTGTTTTGCGGTTTTGCCAGCTCCGACGGCTCGGGCGGCGCCTCCAGCGGGGTTGGCGACGGCGTGGGCGACGCCGTGACAAACTGCGTCAGCACCACCGCGCTGGGCTTGCCGTTGACGGTTTTCACCAGCACGATGGTGGTGGGTCTGAGCGACGAGTGTTTCGGAGACGGTTCGGCCAGCGACAGTTCCAGGGTTTGTGTCAGGGACACCGTGCTCAGCGAGGTGCTGCGGGAGGTGGTGGTTTCCGTGGTTTCCTTGGTGGTGGTGACCGGGGACGGCGTCGCCGTCACCACCTGCTCGACGATCGACGTCACCACCTCCACCGTGGGCACCACCGACACCAGCACCTTGACGGGGTCTGATTTGGCGGGGGACGGTGTGTCGTGGTGCTCGGACTCGGGCTCGTTGGTCGACTCGGGGGCCTTGCTCGACTCCTGCTGGGTGCCCGACGGACGGCCCCCCGGGATCTTGATGTAGCCAAACAACCCGTCGCCGCCACACTTTTCGTCGGGATACCCCGGACAGTCCATGTCGCACAGGCCCACGTCGGTGGTGCTCCCCGGCGCCTCGTTGGTGCACCAGCAGTCCTGTCCTTGCACCACCCCGAATGCGTACCCTTGACAGTGGTTGAGGCAGAAGCCATTAGACATGTAGATGTCGGAGACGCTCAGCCCGCCGCCGGTGTTGGCGGAGGCGCACATGTTGAGCGATAGCGCGTGTGCGCCCGTGGCGACTAGTATCGCTCGCCACCCCGTTTTCATGTTGCGCCAAAAATAGGGATGCTCTTCCCTGGTTAAATATTTTCTGATCCCTGGGTGGTTTGCGGCCGATAGAATTATGCAGGTTGTCACCTGCAGCCCTTCCTTTTACCCAAATAGTAAAGTGAGTGTTTTGGTGCGCATAGCCAGGGGCAAAAATAGCACGGGATGCCCCCTGGGGGTTGCACGGTGGTGGCACGCCACTAAAACAGCAGGCGGTGCCACCACCGGCTTTGTAGCGGGGGGTGGGGCCACCCGGCCGAGTTACCAGAGGCCCCTTGTTCTCATAACCTGGTCGAGGTACCTGTCCGCCCCCATCCGTGCTTTCTCTATACGAAGCCGGTCCCGTGCTGCCAACGCCCGGGTGCGGTGGGCGTGATACTGTTTACGAGCTGCCGCCTCCGTGGCCAGGGTGCCACCCGGTGCCGTTGCTACAGTGGGTTGGGGAATCGCCGCTGCGAGGTGATCAAATGGCTGCAGTGCCGCCGTACGCCATTGGTGCGACTCTTGCAGCGACAAAGGATGTGCCAACTGCACACCCACACAGCAACCGCGGGCCTCGAGTTTCATAAGCGACGTCCCCCCACACACCCGTAGAGCAATCTTGTAGTTTTCGCGGGCCGCCCCCGCGGCGTCGGTAGGAAGGGCGAGCACACACGTCATGTCGGCGATCAACCCCTTGACCGCGATCGCAGTAGCGTACGGCAACTGGTCGCCCTCGGCGATAAGCTGGTTGATCAAAAGGGCGAAGATGTGCGGGTTGGTGGGAGGGGTGCGCTGGCGCAACCGCCAGTACCACTGGAGCATCGTCCACCCCTTGTGTGGCACCGCCAGCCGCCGGATCCCCTCCACCACCAGCTTGATGGTGTAGGCGTCGACGGCGACGCTGTCTACGAGCTCGGCAAGCCCCGCGAGGTCGTGCGTCAGCTGGTGGCCCACCACCTTGTTGAACAACACGTTCTCGCGGCGCCAGTCGCGGCCAAAATCGGTCTCTAAAAACTTGATCACCTCCGCCGTCGACGTGGTGGTGGCACAGAAGTCGTCCACCACCCGGGTCATGAGCGATGGCGAGATCGGGATCTCTGCTGCCTGGAGCTGCGACAACAACAGCTCGCGCAAAAAGAGGTTGTTGGTGGCGTCGTACACCCGGGTGATCAGCTCGAAGTCGAGGGGGATGCCCATGGTGCGTGCCAAGCTGAGGTACTTGAGGATCACGCTGTAGGTGGACGACGTCAGCCGGTTGTGTGCGTGGAACCGGCACACCCGCAAGAGGTTGTTGATGGTGGTGGTGTTGGGGTGGTGGCCGTCGGCGGTCATCACGAGGAGGATCTCGCGCGCAAACGAGCTCTGGTTCTTGCTGGCAAAGTAGTAGATCAAGTGGTTGTAGGTGTGCACCAGCCGCACCGCCTTGAACTCGCGGTTGTCGAGGTGGTGGGTCTGGAGGAGGATGTCGGGGATGATCCCCAGCGACAAGCTCAGCGAGTTGCGGTAGAAGTGGCGGGTGTGGGTGAGGTTGTAGATCCACCGCTCAAACGCCTCGGGGGTGAGTGGCTTGGGCATTGGTGGGAGCTCGTGGTAGTGGTGGCGAGGGGTGCGCTCCGCGTGGGTCTGGCCAAACGTGCGGGCCAACCGCGCGGGCGAGTCGACGTTCTTGAGGTCGTTGGGGAAGCTGTCGATGAGCATCAGCGCCATCTGCTCGAACTTGGTCTTTTCCTCCAAGTAGTTGTGGAACTGCTGTTTGGGCGAGGGGTCCGCCAGCCGGCGCCACTTGGCGTGCGCAGACACCGCGTCGAACGGCTCGGGGTCGTTGAACACCTTGAGGTTGTCCATTCCGAGCGGGGTCAAGAAGTCGCGGTACACCTTGGTCTGGTAGTGGTCTAGATGGCGCCGCCACTTTTTGAGCTCGGCCTTGGGCACAGGAGGCTTCGGTGGGAGCGGAGTCGCGGCACGGGGTTGTGGAGGCGGCGCCGCGTTCTTCTGTAGCAGCTCTATGTGCCGTGCCGTGCGCCCGACCCGCGATAGCGTCGACTTGATCGGAAGCATGGTGTGATGGCTGCGAAACTTTCGATGCGCGTAGACGCGATTGATAACGAGAAGATAGACGAGAAGATATGCTAGAAGATAGACTAGAAGAAAGACTAGAGGAAGAAAGACTAGAAGAAGATAGACTAGAAGAAGAAAAACTACGAGAAGAAAGACTAGGAGGAGTAAACACCCACCCGAATTGAAGAACCTGGCGAAGTAATGGTGTACTGATTGTATTAGTGCTCTTAACCCCATAGACATCCTCCAGTTCTACACTCCATTATGCATTCAGTTCTACACTCGTTCTACACACTAGTTCTACACTCTAGTTCTACACTGATTCTGGTACTCTAGTCTAGTACTCTAGTCTATGACTCTAGTTCCTACTCTAGTACTCTAGTTCTTCACTCTAATACTCTAGTTCTTTACTCTAATACCCTAGTCCTTCACTCATTATTCTCTTTATTTATGCTTTCTAATCAATGTACTTATGTCCTACTTCGTCGGGTGGTCCCACAAGAGACGCGAAACCAACGAAAGCGGCTGCGGCTCAGCAGGCTGCTCAACAGGCACAGTGTGCTCGGGAGCCACCTCCGGCACCGGTGCAACCACCGGAGGCGGCACCGCTGCGTGCTCCTCCTTCAACGCAAAGTTCAACCCCACCATGGCCAAGAAACCGGCCCCAGCCACGGCAAAGGCGTTCTTGATCCCGTTGGCCCACCCGCGCGGCTTGCGGGCCCCGGTGGGGTCCCGGGCCAAGATCAACACCTGCGAGTGGTTGTCGAGCCGGCGCAGCCCCACCACCTTCCACCCGTCGCGCTCGTGCTTGTGGACGTGGTACATGAACTGCTTCATGTCCGCGGGGTCCATTGTCCGCACCACCTGGAAGATCTCCTGGTGGGGCACCTCGCCGATGGCGGCGGCGTTCAGCGGCACCATCGTGCCGTCGATGGTGATCAACTGGTACTCGAGCCCCGGGTCCACCGTCTGGGTGCCCGGGAACAACGGCTGCGGGTGGTTGGCGCTGGCTGACGAGCCCCACTCCACCACGGGCATGTGCAGCTGGTGGCGGGCCTTGACCTGGCTCCAGGCAAACGCGGTTTGTTCACGCGCCCGCTCGCCCTCGTCGATCTCGTGCTTGTGTTTCGCCGACTCCAAGTACAGGTGGAGCGAGCCCTTGTCCAACTTGGGCGCGCCCTGGTTGAACACGGTGTTGGCGGTGTTGTAGGGGGCGGCGGCCGCGGGCTCCTCGTTGTTCAACGCGATCGACACCGCGTCCTTGATGAACAACTCCTCCTGGCCGAGCTCCTGCTTGAGCACGTCAAAGTCGACTGGCGTCGTCTGCTTCTGCAACAACAGCACCAACCGCTCCAGGTCGTTGTAGTCGTCGCGCCAGTCGTGGTTCTCCACCTTGTCCGCCACCGAGTCGTGGTAGATCTCGTCGATCTCCAGACAGATCTCGAGGTCGTACTCCACCACACACATGAACGCCTTGTAGATCTCCTCCACCTCCTGCGCGGTCCACTTGTGGCCCGGCGAGTCGTGGTCGATCTCGAGCAACTGCTGCAAGAAACTGGGGTAGTAGTCGACGATGGTGGTGAGCCGCTGGATGGTCTCCGCCGTCAGGCTGCCGCCAGCCACCTGGGCCTCGATGAACTTGTCAAACAACGGGCGCAGAATCGTGGTGGCCGGCCCGTTCTCGGAGACGTACTGGTCGACAATCGCCGCCGCGCCCGGGGCGTCGGCATTAAGGAGATCGCGGGTGGCGGCAAACGCCCGGTCCAAGTGCAACAGGGCCTCGAAGTGGTCAAACGCCGCTTCCGACACAAGCACCGCGTCCAACACCGCGGTGTCGTTGCCGTTGGCGGCAAACATTGCCACCAAGTTGCGGTAGAGCTTGTTCCAGATCAACTGCCCGGCACACAACGCCTCCACCTGCGCCAACACCGTGTGCAGCGGCACCATGGCAAACGGCGCCCCGAGCGTCTCGCGGAGCTTGCGCAACTCGGGCGCGTACTGGTGGATGCTGAAGTCGTCCGCGAGCTGGGTGTACACCAGCGCGTTGGCGGGCGCGGTGGCGGCGTTGGCCACGGCGTCCAACGCGCCGGTGTAGCCGCCGTTGATGACAAACAACCGCTCCAACCGCTTCTGCAACCGGATGTAGTCAAACACCTCCGCCAACGTGCCGCGGTTGATCTCGTCCTCGAGCCGCTGCAACACCTCGGTGGCGTCGGCGTCGGCGAACGACGTCCCAAGCAACAGCCGCAAGTGGGCGAGCTCCGTCGGGTACTCGGGAAGCTGCAAGTCCGGCGGGAGGTGGCGCGGAGCTTCGCCGGGGACGCCGGCCTCGATGGTCTTGAACAACGGGCGGTTGAGCGCCACCAGCTCGATCTGGCGGTGGTGGGGCCGCTCGAACGACGCGGGCGGCGGCTGTTTCTGGGCCAACTTGCGTTCAAACTCCTTGAACACCGTGTGCGACCGCAACACCGCGTCGAGACACTCGGTGTTGCCGCCGTTGATGGCAAAGAGCGTGGTGAGCTTGGCGTACAACCGGTTGGCGTCCGCGAGGTCCAACTCGCCCTCGGCCGACGCACCCACCTTGGCAAGCGCCTCGAGCACTTGCTGGGGGGTGGCCTCGGCAAACGCCAGCGACAAGTACTCGTGCACCACCTGGAGGGCAAAGATCTCGTCGTGGAGGAACATCTTGTCCGGGATCTGCGTGTACTCGGCGGGAGCCAACCGCTTCTCAAACTGCTCGAATGCACTGTGCGACAGCAACACCGCGTCGAGCACCTCGGTGTTCCCCCCGTTGATGGCAAAGAGTTTGTTGAGCTTCGCGTACAACCGGTTGCAGTCGGCGAGGTCCACCGTGCCGGCCTCGCCCATGCGGGTGGTGGCACTGAGCACCTGCTCTGGGGTCGCCTCGACGAACGGCTGCGCCATCTGGCGGCGCAACGCCTGGAGGCTGGCCACCTCCTCGTGGAGGAACAACTTGTCCGGGATCTGGACGTACTCGGGCGCGGTGGACGCCTCGCGGTTGGGCGGCCTCGACGGCGGCGACCCGGCCGGCCCGGGAGCCAGCGCATCCGCCTTGAGTTTCTCGCTAAAGAGCGAGCCCGAGTACTTGTGCTTGTGGCGCTTGGTGGCCAGCGAGTACGCACGCACGATCTCCGCCACCACCGCGGGGCTGTGGCCCACCAGCGTCATCAACAGGCTGAACTGGGCCGCGAAGCCGGGCGGCGCCGCGTCCCAGCGGTTGGCGGCGGCCGCGAGGTCGTCGGCGGTGTACGCAGCCCACGGCCGCGCCAACGACTCGCCAAACGCCTGCACCGCGTCCATGTCCACCGAGGGAGCCGCCGTGGCCGCGTGGATGGTGGCTCCGGCGCGGTGCGAGTCCACCAAGATGTCGAGCTGGGTGGTGAAGGTGCCGGGCATGGTGTTGGCAAGCCGCTCGAGCGCCGCGTGCACGCGCTGGATGTCGTGGAGGCGCTCGCACCACGGCCACTCGTCGAACGACTTGTGGATGTGTGCCAACACCTCGGACGGGGTGTGGACGCGGAACCGGCCGCCCAACAACTCGAGCCGCACCACCTCGAGATGGGGGATCTCGCGCTCGAGCAGCTGGGCCAACCGCGGGTCCACGGCGTAGTCGCTGAGGCACGACTGCGCGTGCAACACCCCCTGCTGCACAAGCAGGTGGATCGTCTGCAACGCCCGCTGGCAGTCGGTGCTGTGGGCCACTTTGGCGAGCTGGTCGGCGATCTGGGCCACCAGCGCGTTCGGAGACACGTTGGCGGCGTCCAACAACCCGGCCAACTCCAGCAACTGGCGGGCCTGTGCGGGCAGCCACTGCACCACCGGGGTGGCGGCACACGCGACCTCGGCCAACACCTCGGGCGGCACCGCGGTGCTGGCCAAGAGCTGGGCAAACGCCCGCATCCGCTCGGTGCTGAACAACTGGGCAAACGACGGCGGTCCCTGGGCGAGCTCGTCGGCGATGGCATCGACAGCCGCGACCACGTCGGCGACCAGCGCCTGTGTCAAGTCGATCCGCTTCGCAATCGAGGCGATTTCGGGTGCGTAGTTGCCAATTCCGAGGCGCTGCACCTCGTACTGGGTGGCCAACACCTCGGGGAACCGGGGGGTGGCCTTGAGCTCAAACTGGAGCCGGCGGGCCATGTAGTAGGCAAACCCGGCCTGGGGAAAGTTCTCGAGCATGCTTTCGAGCTCGTAGCGGTTCAACTCGCTGAACCGAGCCACCGGTTTGTAGTTGGACTGGATAAACCCGAGAAACTGGGACACTTCGGGGAAGAAGTGGTTGACAAAGTCGGTGTGGGAGGCCTGGTAGGGGCCAAGCGTGGCACCACGGTACCGCACCGACGCCAGAAGGGCGCGAGAGGCGGCACCGTGGCCATGTCTCATCAGCAGCCGGCGTAACATAGGGGTCTAGTCACCGTTATCGCCGATATCGGCAATGGGGAGGGCAGAAAGGGGAGGGAAGTGAGGCGTGGGGCAGGAGCAGTTTCCGAATTCCAGGCTGCGAAGGTGACAGGCTGGAGCACGGGAATATCGCGTAAGCCAAGTGTGGGGTTACGACTCTCGAGATAACGAGGGGGAGGGGGTGGTGATTGTGCAGGAGCCTGTGTGTAGGAGCCTGATCTAATCAGAGAGCGGGGGACGGGTGGTAGCGCCGCGCTTCGGGTTTACGCGACCACTGGGGGTGCGAGATAAGGGTCTGTGCGGGACACACCACCCGTCCACAAGAGGAAATGCGTGAAACTCGGAGTTCAGATGGGTTGCTGCTTCCATACGTCGTATTACGGCTTTGTACCGGAGCAGATGTAAGATTACGGGACCCGCGGAACTCCTTGGCTCACGGACAGGCCCGGGTCCGGTGCAGTCTCGTCGCAAGCCGCACACGGGCGAAGGACGACACTAAGACACTTGTTTTGCGCCCCCGGAGTCGCCCCAATGCTCGCGATTCACCAGCGTAGCAATAGTAGGGAGCGTGCCTAAAAAATACCTGGCTCGCACCCAGCGAAAATTGTTGGGGTAGGTGGAGCTAGCCAGTTATGGTGCCCTGCCATGTTTCAGGTCCATCAGGATCGATATGCAAGGGTCCAGACTTGTGTAGAGGCGGCCCTGGAGTGTCGGGGTCGCCAACTGTAATTACACGGTGACGTATCCCCCAGGGAGGAGCTTTTAACCGAATATGTGAGGAGAGTTCCTACATACACGGGAAAATACCGTTTGGAAAAAACCTTGCTAAGATCGTGGAACGATCGATGGGTTGAGGCTGGCAAAAATTACGACAGGGGAGATGTTCACTGAAATTCGGGTTCCTGGGGTACGTTTTGCGTGTCGAGCGGGCAGATGGGTATGCCGGAAGGTCATTTGTTTTTTGTAACCATTACTGTGTTGTCCCTGCCATCGCATGAAAAGTGGCCCAATGGAGCGGACATAGTGCATCAACCTTAGCGGCTAAAACGCTTTTTAGGAACACGGTCAGGCGAGCGTAGGGGGTTGCCAGGACCGGCCCTGGTGATGACACCACGGTGGAACCGCGGTCGCCCCACTTGGTAGCGAGATTTTGTGCTCGCGGGGTGTCTGTCTGTACCTCGGTCACTGTCTGGCCACACTTCAATCGCCAAGGTCTCCGTTTTCGGAGTCATCCCACCTACATCGAAAAATTCTATTTTCTTACGATGCAATGCGTGGGCAAGGGTTTGAAGCTCGTTAACGCGCAATTGATGAGCATCATTGCCGGTGGCAGCTCCCAAAGGGTCGGTAGGCCCCGTAGAAGCATGCCCGGCTGCCCGTTTTCATTCCGAGGTGCAACTGGGTTTGTGGCGGTACCGTATCACAACGTCATTTTTTTTTGTTGATAGCCACAAAAATATGGTGTAAAAAATATTTGGCCCAACTGCATCAAAACAGCTAACTGGAAGGCTTCAGTTTCTAAGAGGCTCGGACCTACAGCATAAGCCGATGGCGACGTCAGATGCCATTTTACCCACCGCGATCGCGGTTAACCGAGCCCGCTTGACATTGTGCCACCGCACGCGCGCCCGGCGACCGTTTACCTGTCTCCTATCTTCCGATCCCACGTTGCCGGAGCGTGGCGAGAACAATAGCCATGTGCACTACCCGAGCCGTTATTCCTGTACACGGTCAAAAGCAATTTTATGCACAGATGCAAAAAAAGCAACGCAAGGCAGAAAAAACGGTTTTGTTTAAAACCAATAATCCGCGCCACAACGTGAGCATTTTAACGTCACCATGGCGAAAAACCTTGTTCGTCCTATCCCGACGAAACAGCTCCCAAACACGTTGTTACAACCATCATCACCCCCGCGGTGCGGTTGCAGCCGGCTTGACGAGACGGTAAACTACTGCTTCTTGCAATCCATCGATCTTTTGAGTGACCCAGCCAAGGTCCAGCTCGCACTTAGTTTCCGAGAGTTCACCGAGCGCACCCACTGCGAAGAGAACCTTGACTTCTTGATTGAGATCTACAAATACGAGTACTACTTTGAGAAGGTGATGCTGAGGCTGCGGGCGGGAAGCCCCCAGACGATCACCAAGACCAACAGCGACCACAACGTCAGCACCGACTTTGTCGCCACCCTCGAGGACGACGAGTTCGAGTTCAGCCCCCGCATTGGCCCCGTGCCCACCCCCGATAGCATCCCCACCTCCACCAGCGACGACGAAGAAATCGACCCGCACTCGGCCCTCCGGTTACGCGAGTTGTGGCGACTGATTGTCGACACTTACATCCGTGATGACGCCCCGAAACAGATCAACGTGTCGCACGCGTTATACGAGGAAATCATTTCGCACAGCCAGCCCGTCAACAACCCGGTGGTGTTGCGCCAGGCCCGCAACGAGGTGTTGCAGAACCTCAAGGAGAACGTGTGGCCGGAATACCTGAAGCTGACGCTGCCGTTCCTGCCGCTGCTGAAGCTGGTTTGTTCCCTGCATTTCGAGCTGCCATTGTTTTCGCCCAAGATGGCGCCCCCCCGCAGCAATTCCCGGGCGCGGTACAATACCGACCTGACGTCGCTGCTGGTGATGTCAATGTCGCTGATTTTCGGCCACTTTAAGCGCACCTCCACCAGTTTGCCGCTGAGCAAGCTGAACTCGCGCTCCAACAGTCCCATCAGCGTCGACACCACCTCGCAGCATTCCCTCAAGTTTTGGAAACGCAAACACTAGTTTCCCAGCATAGCATAGCATTTTTCACGATTTATTTATTTGGTTGGTTATAGACAATGGACATGGTGGCGCATGCCACACACGATTTTACGTCAATTGTGCAATGAAACCTGGGCGCTATTGTCTGTGCGTCTCGCCAGATGTCACCTCGTTTTTGTCCCACAGTTAATGCTCACCCCATTTTTGTGATCTCACCGTCAACCTTATCTCGCCTGTGTGCAGGAAGGTCCGGGGAGGGGGGTCATCGACGTGCAACCCCACTTGGGATTGCTACAAGCCCCCGGCGATGGATTCGGTGCATCGGCGGCACAAGCTCCTTGAGGAGCGTAGGGGCAAGCTCCAGCAGCGGTTCCGAGACAACCAGCGCAAGGTGTTGCGGTGCAAGGTCAAGCGCAAGCTCACCCAATTGACCCGGTTGTACAACCTCCAGCTGGCCCAGCAGCGGGCACAGCACCGTCGCCAGTACTTCTTGGACGTGGTGAAGCAGCGTGCCCGCTCGGGTCCCTGCGTGGCCCGTGAGGTTCCTCCGTTGCTTCCGGTGCTGTCGCTGGCCCTGGAGCTGTCGACCGATGACTCCGACGAGGACACGGCGAGCCTCGCGACCGCGGTGGGCGAATTGCACCGCCAGGGGTTCTTCGCGCCGTTGGCGGGGCTCTCGAGTGTGTCCATGGTGCTGCATTTGCACCGCCACCGCCGCCTGGTGGACCAGTTGTGCAGGGCGCTTGGGATCAAGGCTGCGAAACAGGCGCTGTACATGTTGGTGATGATGGCCGATCTCGGCGAGAGCTTGGCCACCCACACTCCCCCGGGGTTCAATGCCAACACGGGGAGCCGCAGCGACAACCTCGTGGCCACGTTCTTGTGGTTGGTGGTGTACAAGCTCGGGTTCCAGTTCTGGACCACGGTCGAGCGGTTGGCGCGCGGACGGCCCTCGGGCAGCGACTGGTCGATAGGCGAGTTCCGGCTCCGCCAGACGTGGTGCCAGTATCACCAGGTGTTCCCGTTGTTCAAGCGGCTCCACTTGCTCAAGTTGCGCGACATCATCTCCGAGGCCAGCGCCATATCCGAGGCCGCGGGCGCGGTGGCGAGCCACTCGTTCGACTCCGAGCGCCTGTTTGTCTACTCGCAGGCGGTGTCCCGGCTCTCCCGGTCCCAGCAGCAGTTGCTCCGCGACATCTACGCGGTGGTGGGCCAGGTGTCGGGGCTGCCGGTGTTGGCCCGCACGGTGAGCGGAGACAGCTACCACGTCCGCTATCTCCAGCACTCGTTTGTGGTGCCGCCCATGGTGCGGCCCGAGAAGTGGCGCCGGTTCTGGTTCAACCACTACGCGGTAGCCACCCCCCAGCTCCGCTCAGGGCGCCTTGAGGTGGACAAGTCGCTCCACATCGAGGACATCGTCGATCTCCCTCCCCTCGTAGACTGCCTGCGGGTGGCTGCCGACGTCCGGCTCTTTGCTGCCACGTTCAAGGGCGAGATCCTGGGCACGGTGGCCCCCTCGGCGTTGGGATGCGAGCTGTGGGCCCAGCTCAGGTTGTGGGTGGGCAACGCGTGGGTCAACCGGTGCAAGTTTAGCGACTACGCCACCTGGTGTGTCTACGAGAACTTGGCGGTGATCGTGGCGGCGCCGCGGTTCTGGCAGTTGCGGAGCTGCTGGTACACCAACTCGCCGCACCTCTTGTTCCCCAGGTTCTACCAGAGTTTGCCGTTGCCTGCTCAGGTGAGCTTGGGCAACACCCTGTGCTTTGCTGACCCGTGCATCAACGGGCGAAGCCCCGTGGCCGGGATGGCGGACTACTTTCGCGGACACTACTGGCTGGCGGTGTGTCTGCCGACAACCATCGAGCGTGACGAGGTCAACGCGGTGTTTATCGACCAGTTGCGCCAGTTCCAAAACTCTGTCACCCACGAGGTGCACCACAACGCCGTCGCGCTCGTGCGTGGGGTTGGTGGGACAACCGCGAGCGAGTTGGTAGGCAGCACTCTCCGCCAAAAATTGGTTGTCCACCGCGTAACCCGGGCCAACTTCCCCTACTGCGACAGCGTGGCTGCCATTGTCGCGAGCTTTGACCGGTGGATCGACTACGTGATAGGGGTGTACACGCCGTTGTTCAACTGGGTGTACCAGGACATTGGGCCCGATCCGTGATCAGCCCTGTCTGCCTAATCTGCTCTTAATCTGCATTTAATATTATGTGACTCACGACCGTAAACGGCTGCGACCCTCCCGTCCTGGGCGTGTCTGGACGCAGTAACACCCCGCACACTACTCCACCAAACAGGTCAAGATCAGAACCATCGATCCAAACCGGGAAACAAATACACAAACCAAAAATCCAAACAAAAGACGTAAACCTAGAGTTGTAAATACCCATTAATAAATTCAGTCACCGCTCCCACCATCCTTTAACACCACCCCACACCCACCACCAACCCCTCTTTCCCCCGCGTCGCTACCTCTCACCTATGACTCTTTTCTCACGTGACACGACAACATCGCGGCTAATTTTCATTTCCTCATTGGTCTTCGAATTTTTCTTCATTCAACAACCCCCCTATGTTCAGACAAGTATCGCGGACGCTGCGGGTGCTCCGCACGCGGGTGTTGGCGCCTGCCTCGGCAGCGCCCCTTAGATTGCTGGCGGCCACCGTGGCCGCGCCGTCGCTGGTGGCGGCCGCCGCCACCTACCTGACCCGGTCGACGGTGGTTCAGTTGCTCAACAACATTGGCCTGAAGCGCGAGGTGGAGCAGTACCTCAAGTACTTCACCTCGGTGCTGCAGCAGCAGTTTGCCGTGATCAAGGTGGGCGGTGCCATCATCACCGACCAGTTGCCCGAGTTGGCGCTGTGTCTCGCTTTCCTTTACCACGTTGGGTTGTACCCGATTGTGTTGCACGGCACCGGTCCCCAGATCAACGAGTTGCTCGAGAACGAGGGCGTCGAGCCCGAGTACATCGACGGGATTCGGGTGACCAACCCCGCCACCATGGCGGTGGTGCGCCAGTGCTTCTTGGAGCAGAACTTGCGGTTGGTGACGGCGCTCGAGAAGATGGGGGTGCGTGCTCGTCCCATCACCGCAGGGGTGTTTGGCGCCGACTACCTTGACAAGGACAAGTACCAGTTGGTGGGCAAGATTGCCTCCGTCAACAAGCTGCCGGTGGAGGCGGCGATCGACGCCGGGTACCTCCCGATTTTGACGTCGTTGGCCGAGACCCCCTCGGGCCAGTTGCTCAACGTCAACGCCGACGTGGCCGCCGGCGAGTTGGCGCGCGAGTTTGAGCCGCTCAAGATCGTGTACTTGAACGAAAAGGGCGGCATCATCAACGGCGACACCGGGGAAAAGGTGCTGGCCATCAACTTGGACGAGGAGTACGACGAGTTGTTGAAGCAGCCGTGGGTCAAGTACGGCACCAAGCTCAAGATCAAGGAGATCCACGACTTGTTGCAGCACTTGCCGCGGTCGCTGTCGGTGGCCATCATCAACGTCGACGACTTGCAGAAGGAGTTGTTCACCGACCTGGGCGCGGGCACGTTGATCCGCCGCGGGTACAAGCTCATCAACCGCAACCTGTTGGCGGAGTTTGGCAACCCGGACTTGTTGCGCACGGCGCTCTTGCGCGACCCCGAGATCAAGCTGGGCAAGTTGCTGGTGGCGCTGTACCTCAAGTTCTTGGAGGGCCACGCGTTCCGGCTGTACGGCGACGAGCCGTTGGAGGTGTTGGCCATTGTCGTTGACGACGGCGCCGGCAAGATCCCCAAGCTCGACAAGTTTTTGCTGAGCAAGACCGGGTGGCTCAACAACGTCACCGACAACATCTTCAACCTGATCAAGAAGGACTACGCCAAGATGTGCTGGGTGGTGTCGGAGTCCGACGCCAACCTCGGGTGGTACTTTAGCAAGTCGCAGGGTTCGTTTGCCAAGAACGGCCAGATCTTGTTCTGGTACGGGTTGGGTCCCGACGAGCTGCTGGCGTTGATCAAGGAGTTTGACGCGCTGCACATTGGCCTGGCGTTGCTGCTGCTGACCGACCTGGGGGTGTTTGCTGCCCCCAACCAGAAGCGTGCCTTCTCCACCACCGCTCGCCGCTGGAACAACCCCAACCCCCCCATTTCCCAGGGCACCAACACCGAGCGGGCGCGGGTGGCGTTGATCGGGGCCCGTGGCTATACCGGGCAGAACTTGATCAAGCTCATCGACAACCACCCGTTGCTCGACATCTCGCACGTGTCGTCGCGTGAGTTGGCGGGCCAGAAGTTGCAGGACTACAACAAGGCGCAGATTGTCTACCTGAACTTGCAGGTGGACGACATCAAGCAGTTGGAGGAGGACGATGCGGTGGACATGTGGGTGATGGCGTTGCCCAACGGAGTGTGCAAGCCGTTCGTCGACGCCATCGACCTGGTGGGCAAGGGCCGCCTGAAGATCGTTGACCTCTCGGCGGACTACCGGTTCGACACCTCGGGCCAGTGGGTGTACGGGTTGCCCGAGTTGAACAACCGGCGCGAGATTGCCGGGTCGCTGCGGATCCTGAACCCCGGGTGCTACGCCACCGCGGCCCAGGCGGCGATTGCCCCGCTTTCCAAGTACATTGCCGGGTTGCCCACCACCTTTGGCGTGTCGGGCTACTCCGGTGCCGGGACCAAGCCGCTGCCCAAGAACGACCCTGCGTTTTTGAGCAACAACTTGATCCCCTACTCGCTCACCGACCACATCCACGAGCGTGAGATCTCCACCCGGTTGGGCTATGACGTTGCCTTCATGCCTCACGTGGCCCAGTGGTTCCAGGGCATCTCCCACACGGTGCTGATCCCCATCAAAAAGGGGTCGTTGACCCTGCGGGACATTCGCAACATCTACCAGGAGCGTTATGCTGGCGAGCAGCTCATCCACGTCACCGGCGACATTCCTTTGGTCCGCGACATTTCGGGCAAGCACGGCATCGTCATTGGCGGGTTTGCCGTCAACTCCAAGGAGGACCGGGTGGTGGTCAACGCCACCATCGACAACTTGTTGAAGGGCGCTGCCACCCAGTGTTTGCAGAACATCAACTTGGCGTTGGGTTACGGCGAATACGACGGTATTCCCACTGACATTTAGATACATTCACGAATAACATGAGATAGAACGCTGAAACATTGTAGGATTAGTTACTTTTTTATTACATCTTCTTCATTAGCTAACACTCTTGCGGGATCTTGATGTCGCCCTCGGCGGGACCCAACTCGAGCCGCAATTGCCGGTCAAACGCCTCGTACATCCACTCAAAGCACACCTTGGTGATGGCCGGGTCGTAGCGGCCCTTGCTCCCCTCGTCTCTGACGAACGCGTGCTGGGCGTCGTTGATCTCCAAAAAGGTGTACTTGACCCCCTTATCTTCCAACTGGTCGCGGATAAGCGTACGGCCCGAGTACGGCACGTGGTTGTCCTTGCGACCAAAGATCATCACCAACTCGCCCTTGACCTCGCCCACACGGGCCAACGAGTCGTCGTTCTTGCCCTTCCCAAGCGCGTGGTTGTGGATGTCAGTGGCAAAGAAGCACACCGCAGCACGCACCCGGGGGTCCAAGGCCGCCCGGAACGCCAAGTGGCCACCCAAACACATGCCGGTGGCCCCGATTTTGCCCGTGCAAGTGGGCAATTGCATGAGGTAGTCGATGGTGAGCGAGTTGTCTTCGTCGTAACTAGCCACCTCTTTTTCGATCTTGTAGGCATTGCCCTTATCGGTACCCGGGACGTCGTAGGGCAAGGCGTCGCTGGGCTCAAAGTTGTGGTATATCAGGGGAGCGGCCACGATATACCCCTGGCCGGCAATGTCCTTGGCGAACCGCGACACCGGGCCGGTCACCTGGTAGATCTCAGAGTACACCACCACCGCAGGGAACTTGGCTTTGGGGTAGCCCAACACCTTGGGGTGGTAGATGAACACCCGCATGGTCTTCCCCAATTTTGTGGGGAGGTCGACGTAACTCTCTTCGATAAGCATGGTGGTCTGTTTTTCGTCAAATCGTGCGGTCCGATAAGTGTGTGAGCGGGTAGGACGGAGAGGGGTACGAGTTAAGGGTGGAGTGGAGGGTGGTGGGAGGCAGATCCAGAATGGGTCGTTGCGGACGTATTGTAGTGCAACTTTGGTTTGTTTTCGTTTCCGTGCATATCTTTTGCCAAAACGCTGAAAAAGCTCGGAAACCATAGCCACGCGGTTGATTTCTCTAGAAGTGTCACGCGTAGTGCTTGTTTCACCGCTTGATTCCACCTAAGTCGTTCCGCCTAACCCTATTCCACTCACTCGCCAAACCATTCTGATCTCTCTATACGAGGTGTTTATTAAGTTCTCTACATCTACTTCTTGCCCGCGGCTTCGGCGGCCTTACGAGCATCGGCTACATCGGTTAGTATCGTGGCAAGAGAAAAGGCGTTGGAACTGCTCCAAAATGTCGCCAGGGGTTAGTACGGCTACTTACCTGCTGCCTGCTTTTGGCGCAAAATGTCGGCGTCGTTCTCCATGCGCTTGGTCTTGTCGCCAGACTTCTTCTGGCCCTTGGCCGCTTCTTGTTGCTTCTTCTGGTTCTTGGCTCTGGCAAGATCACGCTGGTTACCTCTAGCCATCGTGGGTGAGTAGGATACGTCGCTACACGGTGGAAAATATTGTTGTGGGCCCTGAGCGTACCTGGTTGTGTGCAGGATATGTCAAGACACCACACCACCCACGATTAACGAGGTCGTATAGCATGGGGTGACGACGATACCGTGGCTTTTGCCGCCTAACAAATGCTTCGTAGAGTCTTATTAATCTAATATACACCGTCTATTTCTCCTCGAGCGAGGTCACAATCAGCCCGTCCTTCTTGGGGTCGTACGGGGTCAACAAAAACTTGGAGAACCGCTTCAAGTTGTCAATGCCTCTAATCTCACACCCCAACAAAGGCATCTTGACGAGGTGGTAGTCCTCGTACAACTCGGCCATCTGGTCCAAGTACTTCTTCTGCATCTTCCATCTCAGCACACACCGGCTGCACGGGTGCTCGTCGTCGTCAGCAAACAAGAGCTGGTTGACGACAATCAGGTTGACGTCCATGTTGTACGACATCAACTCCTGGATCATGCGCTCGGTCTCGTACAACGACAAGAACTCCAGGATGCACACGCAGACAAAAGTGGTCAAATCGGGATTGGTGAACTGCTCGTTGACCTCGCTGACGTTCTTCTGCACCTCATTCAACTTCTCAAACATGTCAGCACCGTTGCCACCGCCCATCATCAGGAGCATGGGGCCAAACTTGCCCGACAACGACTGAAACTTGGTCAACAACTTCAGGAGCGTCTGCGGCAACTGCAAGAACCGCAACGTGTGCCCGGTAGGGGCAGTGTCAAAGATGATGGTCTTGTAGGCAATAGCATCGGGGTTGGCATCAGGGCCTTCCTTGTTCTGGCTCTTGATGTGCTTCAAAACCTCCATGAACGACAAAGCCTCGTCAATACCGGGGATCGACCCCGTCATGTCGCTCATCATCAGCTTCAACGGGTCGTTGGGGTCGTTGTTGTACTGCTGAGCCTGCTGCTGCATGTCCAGCATGGCGGCCTCGGGATCAATCTCCATGCACAGCAAGTTGGAGAGGCCCTCCACCTTGCGGGCGTCCTTGCCAAACTTCTGGCAGAACGCGTCCGACAAGTTGTGCGCCGGGTCGGTTGAAATCAACAAAAACTCGTCGTCAGGGTGGGCCAACGCGAGCTGGACGGCAATCAGCGACGACGTGGTTGTCTTGCCCACACCGCCTTTGCCACCCACAAAGATCCACTTGAGCGTGTCCTGGCTCACGATGCTCTCGAGCGTCGGTTCTAATTCGAAGTCCATGGCGTGGCGAAATATTTCGCCTGCGTATTTATCGGTCGCAGAGTTCGCAGCCCACATGCCTCCTGCACGGCGCAGTGGAAGCGCTTGGAACCGGTGGAAGCGTGGTGGTGGGGTTGGTGGGCGGTGTAGCGGGGGTGTCTGTGGTGGCGGTGTGGTGGTGTGGTCACCGCTGGCGCTGGAGTTTCGTAGTTTTTGCTCCTACGTGGCCTTTGACAAATTTTCGAATCTCAACGGTTCAGGGGCCATTTGTAGGTTTGTAGTGAGTGGTGGTGGTGTTGGAGAGTAGACTCTCGTATGAGTGCCCTTTATGACGTCCAGTGCGATTTCAGGTTTCATACTCGATGGGCTCACGCCCTTTGTCGTCTCCCCACTGCCCTCCACGGGTTTAACCCATCGTCGACCCGAATATGTGAGACTACTCATAGTACGTCACCCTACGTAGGATGCCCTCGTAGATCAGGTAGGGCTCATGATGAGTCACGTCAACTCCACCACTACCCATCCAATACCTTTTAACAGTTTCTTGTTCTATCGAAACCACTTTCGTCCACTTTGCTAAGCCCCCATCCTACGGTCCCCTCTAACGTTCTGTATAGGTGTCCGTTAATATATATACAAGTTATTCCTTGTCCGCTTTATAACCCTTAGCTTTTCCCATTTCGCCCGGCTCGGCGCCAGGAGCCGGCGCCACCTTACCCTTGCCCACGCCATCTCCCTGCATTGGCTTAGGCTTGCCGTTCCCGACAATCTCGTCCTCGTTCGACCCCACCACAGGGGCCTCATTTGCGATCCCGCCCATGGGCGCCTCGTCCACGGCGTACCCCTTGTCGCCCTTCGAACCCTTGGCCAACCCCGCCGCCAAGTCGGCGTTGGCGCCTTCCTTGTCGTTGTCCTTGGCGTTGACGTTATCGAGGTTGATTAAATTGCTCTGGGCCTCGGGGGACTCGTGACGAACCACTTCGTATATCGGATCCGGCTCAAACCGCAACGCTTCGGCCACCCACCACATAACAAGGGAGAACAACGAAAGCATCACGATATAGCCGGCGAGTTTGCGTTTGTTGGAGTTGAAAAAGTTTCGCGGCATTTTATCGTAGGGAGACTGCTTCTTCTTCAGCGGCTTCATGTAGTACGGCCGTGGAAGGCCCCCGTTATTGCCCACGGACCCTTGCATTGTCGTAAAGATACGGTGGATTTCCAACTTGTTGCGCGCTCCTACTGATTTACGCGTCTGCACTCCGCGCTACCAACAATGACCCGTTGTACAAACGGGGGGACGGCCGTGAGCCATGGCCACCAGATACGATCGTTTACGGGGGTGCGATGCCCAGAGTGTCAGGGAGTTGGGCTGCGTGGGGACCGCCAAAAATCCCAAAACAAATTTGTGTTTCAGTCAGGGGCTCAAAAACCGCGGGTCTGGCGGGTCATTACCTGCGACTTGGAACGGAAGAACCGGTAGTGTGTATTCAGCTTACGTGGCGTGTTGGACTATTAGAATTTTCACACGACTCGTCGTGTCGCTGAGGGATTTGTAGATTGGGTCATCATTTATGCGGTACCCGCGAGACAGGGTGGGGTAACCAGTGAAACTCATGCTCCTCGACTAATTTCCTTGTAGGTCAGTTTTGTAACCTTGACCAGAGAAACCGTGTTCCGGGGCACACTCACCAACCCGATCAGCCGAACGTGGTCACTGGAGGGGTTCAACCGGTCGCGTGAGGTCTCGTATACATCATTCAAAAGCAAGTTGCCAAAGGGGTCGATCACCGTTAGCGTGCCATCAAGAATGCGATCGTCAGTGAGGAACACCCGGAAGTTGGCACCAATGAACCGCTCGACTCCCATTGCATCAACTAATGTGTGTGGGTTCGCCCTAACAAAAGTGAGCGTCTCCTGTATATTGCCGGAGACGATAAAAGGCCATCGACTTTGCACGAAAAAATTAACATCAATTGCACCACATTTCTTGGGGCTAGGTTTCACAATGGCCTGGTCGCTTGGAAAGATATCAAGTGGCAGCATAAATAGACCTCGTAGTAGGAGCACGTTTCTGGGCGCCTGATGTTGACATCTACATGGAACATTGGGAATCAGTTGTGACTATATTTAACTCTGTAAAGTTCGTTTCAGTTAGGATTTTATGGCGACCGCGAAAGGTGTGAGCCCGGACCGCTGTCTTCGCCCACTATAAACCGAACAAAAAATCCCCACGTACCCCTGGACAGTAAATTCCGCGCTCGTTCAACATCGCATAGCCCCGGATCGACGCCATTGACGCCTATTTCGGTCACTGATTACCCTCCGTCTCGCCACACCCCCCATAACCTTCGCTAAATAACCATGGACACTCCTTTTACCCCAACAAGCGAGCTTCGCCAGGTATGTGTCGAATACAAACAGTACTTCCCCGAGATCAATCTCGTGGACCCCGACAACGGGTCGGGAGTGCTGGAAAACCCCTATTTACACATCCGGACCAACGACGACGTCACCGTGCGGGTCTCGGTGCTGGTGGCCGGCTGGTACCAGGCGAGTGATCCCACCAAGCTCTACCCCACGTTTGAGCTGTTGATGATGGATGCTGTGCCCGGGTTCCAGAGCCAGTTCGCTGAGGAATTATATCTGCGGATCGCAAACATGGGTTGAATATACATTAGCTATTTACAAGTTCTTCTTCTGCTCCTTTTTGTGCTGTCTCTTGATAAACGCCTCCAAGTCGTCCACATCACGCTTGGAGTTGCGGATGTAGTACTGCTTGTTGCGCTGGTTGTAGGTGGTGGGCTTGTGGACGACCTCGATGTTCCGCAACTTGGGGGAGTACAACGGGATCCGCATCTCACACCCTACACGGGTGATCTTGTTACGGATGAGGATGTTGGTGCCCAAGTTGTTGTGGCCACGCTTGATGCCGATGATCTGGCCCACGACGTCAGTACGGTCCATGTAGGTGACTTTGATGATGTCCCCGGCTCTCAAACCAGTCTTGGGGTTAACAAGAGCCTGGCGCTTGCCGGTGGGGTCCAGTTTCTGTAGGAGCTGTTTGTGCAAGAAGGTCATGGCGTTTTCCCCGTTGCGCTTGGCCGGCAAGGGTTCAAACACGGTTGGGGTAACTGGAAAGTGTTAGTATATGGGTAACAGTACAGACAGGTGGTCGAAAAGAAACATACCCTTAGTGGCAACCCCTCTGCTGAACAATCTTCCAAGCATTGGGTGGTGGTTCTCCTTTAGTCGCCGTGAAAAAAATTCGATAGCGTGCGCGCTACCGAACCAGTGGTGATAGGCGACGGAATAGGCAACAGAGAAAAGATATAGTAAGCGGGGTGTTGTATTGGATCTATTAGTTTTGATCGGGAGCGACGTTGTTGTCGGCGAGAGCTATTTTCGGGAGCAAAGTCTTTAAACTTAAAACGTACGATGACTCTTAAAATGATCCTTACGCCGAGCACTACTTCATGGTATACCAGTGCTTTGACATAACTTAGACACCTCATCAATAACGGTGCCATCGGTGTGTCCATCTCTCTGTCCATTGTTCACAGCCCCGAGTGATTCCGGCTCTACTTGAGTCGTCTCAAGTCTCTTACTTTATTACTAAAACTAATGTACATTGTTTGATGGTAAGCACCCTGCCGTGCCTAGAATCTATGCTTTCTCTTTCTACCCGTGAACTTCGAGTCCAAAGCCACCTTCTTACCCCGTCGTCTCATGGTGTCCTTCTTACGAGCAATGTAGTCCTTGGCTGACTCCTGTTTGCGGGCAAGCTTCTTGCTCATGCGTTTAGCGTTCTGGGGAGCGTCCATGGTGGCCCCCTCCAAGTTGATTGAGCGGTCCGACATACCAGCGGTCAACACAAGGTAGTACTTTTTATTGCGCTTGCTTTCAGGGTCATCCAACACCACACCACCACCAAAACCAGCCACCTTTGCGGCGCCAGTGATTTGATCCAACTGGTCATCGTTCTTGGGGTAGAACTGGGCAACAAACTTGCCTCCACGCCGCAAGGAGGCGTACAAGGTGTTGAAAAACGTCATTAACCGCCTTTTCGGGTCGTTACCCGCGGTATCGGCGTTACACAACCATTGGATGGCCGAAATCGAAATGGCAGCGTCAAAGGTACCAGCCCGGAAAGGTACGCCAGTGCCCAAATCACTGAGGAATAAGTCACCCTCGACGTCGCGGTCCAAACCTGTGGCCAACATACTAGGTGAAATATCCATGCCCACCCAATTATAACCTTCTTCAGTGAGGATTTCGCCCGAGAGGCCCGATCCACAACCCAAATCAAGCAAGAAATGAGGCGTTTCAGGCTCAAGATTGAGGAGTTCAAGAGCCCGGAGCGTCATTTTCGCCTGGATATGCTGTACACGTGTCAGCGAGGTGTATTTGAACGACTCGTCATCGTTGTAGAACACCTCAGGGGGTGCCAACTCTTCCGGTCTTGACATGCGATGAGGTCAGGTTCGTCCTGCGCATCGGAACTTTTAGAAATCATCACGCTCGCGTGCGGCTTAGAAATTTACGAGAGGCAGGGACTGGCGGAGAAGCCTATAATAGTGCTCCGATTCATACGCTTCTGGGGTCAAAACTGACGATGAGCAATTTATTGTTTCAAAGGTCAAAAATTTTAGAGTGGAAAGGTTTGCCCGCTTATTGTTCGGGTATGGGATTGGTATGTTGTGAAATACACTTACATTTATAGAACTCCCGCCACACCCAACTGCTTAATGAATCGTGCCCAACATATTCCCCGCAAACCCATAGTCCGGTCCGACTTTTTTCAACTCCGACACTTTTTCAAGAGGTCCGCCTGTGGATGGTGAGCTCACCTAGATGCCGTGAGGCAATGTCCCTTTTGTGTCAACGTCAACAGCTGCAAAGATCGGGCCGTTTTGTGCGTGAGTCCTTTGCTTTCACATGCTAGGTACAAACCCATTTCGGGGCTTCCGCTATGCGATCTTGATCGAATTTACATCTCCGTTCAGGGGAGGTTGTTTTTGCCCCATAAAATTCGTATAACAAACTAAGACTTGAAATGAAGGGGCGGCCGGTGCAGCCACCGCTCAGGGGAACGTATCGAAGTATTTAGGTCCTTCGCTTATCATCATAATTGACTAATCGATGGATTGACGGCGCAATGCTATGCAAATGGCCTAATTTATTCGAGAAAGCCTAATTGAGCAAGCGCATTTTTCCGCATTACTATTTTGGGCAGGTATCATAATTATTTTTTGACACTATGTACTCTCTATTAAAATTGAAACTCGTCAGAGTCTCGTGAGCGGGGGCGCAATGTACGGTAGTGGTGGTCCCCCGTGTGAGTAGGGTCACGGTTTTGGCTTGGGGGGAGAGGGGAATCAATTTGCGTCAAGTCGTCGTGGCTAGGATAGGGAGGCGATTCCAGCACCTCCTTTGCACGACGCTCGTAGTCCGCCAGGTAGTCGTCATCAAAACTGGCATCATCAAGGTCGTCTCGACTGTATTTCCAGTCTTCGCCTGGTACAGGTGACTGAAAGTCAAACCCGCCCTTGTCGACGTTTTCGAGGTCCTCCTCGTACGACGAATGCACCGACTGCGCTCTTGAGTTGGCAAGAGACTGCTCGGCAGTGATGATTTGACGCACGTAGCGTGGAAGTCTGTCGGGGCGGTAGAACCGGAGGTCAGCACGACCGATGATGTAAAACAAGTTGACAATAGTCTCAAGCAAGCCCCAGCAAATGTACATGGCCACGGGCCGGGTGGCGGGGCCACTATCCTTCTGGTAGCGAGCCTGGAAGGTGACAATACACCGGAGCACCGCGCCCACAAAGATGAAGACAGTGGACACCAAAAGCATCCACACTGACACATTGTGCACAACTTTACCCCGCTGACGGGAGAGACCTTGCACTGGCCGGTAGTTTTGGTGGGTTGATGCAATCACCCGCACCGCGCGACGCTCATAGTGGCCACGCTTCATAAACGTCTGTTCGGCGTCGTGAATGGCGCCCTTGGGCACAAAATAAAACGGGTTGAACAGCTCGATCCACCACGGTTGGTAGGTGTACAAGTTCTCGTCCTTGAGCGTGGGCTTGAAAAAGTAAGCCAACGCAAGCAAACTAGCCGCCGTTAACGTATAGAGCACAATAAGGACTGACAGCGCTTGCACCACCTTTTGGTACCGCAAGTAGACCTCGGGAGTCAAGTAGTACAAGTAAGGGATTGCCAGCGCCATGATCGTCATGGCAATCACCCCAAGCACCACCGCATAAAGCACAAACATGAGGTTCCAAAACAACCGGCGCGAACCACCCACAGGGTGGCGCCAGGTGAAGAGCCGTTGGGCAAGGATCAAATTGAGCGACACCAACAAAATGGCGGGCAAAATCAAAAACACCTCCAGTGAGATCCCTTTCCGGACATTGCCAATGTCCCGCAGCCAGACAATACGCACCGCAAATCCAATCACCTTCATCAACCCGTAGAAAGTCCACCCCAAAGAAAGCCAAAACTTGTGGCCTCGCGACATGTTGATGCAAAAGATAATAAAGTGCAATATCGTAATGATGGCAAAAACCCCAATAAAGATCGCCAGGGGCACCACATCGGTTGACGTGGGATAGTCACCAAACAAGTTCATCTGAAACATTTTGGCATACTGGAGCATATGTGGCGGAATCACGCCAAGCAAGTTCATCCCCGCCTCGTTGGCGGGCAAAGTGCCCGTACCCCGGGCAGGGTTGTTGTTAAAGTAAGCTAACAACTGCATGACGCCATTGGTGGCGGTGTACTGGTCCGGGCTCCACACGGGAGCGAGCGCCATCGTCAATGACAAATAATGGAATTAGCAATCTAGGGGCACCGGCATCCCGATGCCTTAAGTATCGTGCCCCGCGTGCCCCACCCGCCCATCCCTCTTTCCTATTTGGGCTATGATGCACACTGCAGACTGCAAGGTTGCACCACAATGTACCAAACGGCCAGGTTGATATGGTGACCATCTGATGCATGCGGCCGCCTCAAGAAAACGAGCCGCACGGACCTATTTTTCAAACTCCGGCGCGCGCAGCACCGTAGTCCATCATGCAATCCTCCATCGATTGTGGTGCCGCCCGCAAGGCTCTAGCCGAGCCCAGCACGTTGGTGACACCCTACGGACGCGCCGTGGTGGAAATTCAGGGGGTGCTTAATCTCCCCACGCAACCACCGCCCGCCGCACATGAGTCAGCAGCGAATTTCATCAAGGTGGACGACTCCACTGCGGTGAAATTCGGGCGCGTGGAGTTTGACGGGCGTAAGGTGACGATGTTCATTGGCCAGCTGCAGCGTCTAATTGGTGAGATCGTCGAGCTCAAGACGCCATTAGGCCTCTTGAAGGTGCTGTCAGGCATCGAGATGGTTGACGTGATCAAGCAAAAGGTTATTTTCAAAGACCGACCCCTCCCGATTATGTAACGACGCTGAGCTAATCGCCGGAATCACACCAGAACGGTGGGAAGCGGGGTTGGGGCGGGTCCCCTTCGTCATTGGTCATATTCTATCGTGTATAAATCATAGTTACTGGTTACATCTAAATCTTGGCCCGCGTCCACTTCAAGTCGACGTTGGTTGCGAACCCGTCGCCCTTCACCACCAACCGGTTGTAGATCTTGGTGATGTCAGCCTCGGAGAAGCCTAGGTGGTCGCGCAAGTAGGGCACCACCCCGCCGTACTTCTGCTGGAACAACGTGAGGGTTGCCAACATCGCCTCGTGCCGCGAGCTGATCAAGTTGTTGAACCCGTCGTTCTCAAGCGTCCACTCCTTGCGGCCCTGGGCAAGCGACGCCTCCAACTCGTCCCCCGCCAGCCCCATCTTGGCCCGCAACTTGTCGATGGTCTCGACAAACTTGGCCTTGATCTGTGGGTGGTCGGGCTTCAACCCGATGGTGGTGAGCTCGTACTCCATCGCAATGGTGTGGGGGTCCACCTGAGCCAACAACAAGAGGAGCATCGACAACACCCCCGTGCGGTCCTTGCCCGCGGTGCAGTGGAACACAAACGGACGCCCGTCGTCGCGGATGTACTCCAAAATCGTCTTGTACGCCTGCCACCCGTGCTCAAGCACGTTCTCGTACACGTGCACGTAGGTGGACCACAGGCTCATCAAGTTCAGGTAGCGCATGGCAATCGTCTGCGGCGAGTAGTCGTCCTCGCTGAACACCGGCGTGTGGTATCGGGTGATACCTGCGGCCGCCAACTTCTCGTGCACCCCATCGTTCTGGGCCTCGCCGTGGGACCGCAAGTCAAACACCGCTGCCACCCCGAAGTGCTTCAACGCAGCCACCCCCGCGTCCGAGATGTTGGTCATCAGCGCACAACGATAGATAAGGTTGGCCACTACGTGGCCCTCAGCGGTGTTCCAGCCACCCACGTCGCGGAAGTTGGCCACTCCGTCCACCTTCTTCCACCGGGGGAGCACCCCCACCGTCTCCAGCGCCGCCATGAACCGCTCGAGCTCGCGCTCGGGCTGCAACCACGACATGATCCGCTCGACGACGTCGTAGTTGTAGTTGACCAACTTGCGGCGGTTGAGCGGCCACCCCTGGGGGTTGAACTCTTCAGCATCGTCCTCATTCTCGATGGGCTTGGTGCCGTAGAAGTTGTGGTCGGCCCGGGGAACCACCTCGAGCCGGCTGGAGTGGGCTCCCCGGTTTAAGTGGTTGGCGTAGTGGGCCAAGTCCTCGATGGGGATGATGCTGTCCTCAAGCCCGTACACACACAACACCGACCACAGCAACGGGAGCTCGGCCACCCGTCTCATATCGGGCTTGGCAAGCTCCAACAACTCCTGGCGCATGATGGGCACGTCCTGGATCTTGCCGTACCTCAAACACAGCTGGGGGATGCTGTCAAACTCGGGGTCCAAGATCGGGTACCGGTCAATAACCGTCCACGACCGGAACCGCAGCAGGCAGTTGACAAGGTTGGGCACCACCGTCCCACCGGTGTCGTGCTGCTTCAACGCCCACAAGAACATGGCCACCGCACCCCGGGAGTGGGAAATAATCAGCGAAAACGTAAACTGGGCCACGTCGTTGTTGGCAATCCACTCAGCACACGCATCGATGTCCTCAACGTCCTGTTGGATGACCCGTCCTCGGGTGAGGTCAGCGCAGTCCGCAGACTCGCCACAGCCACGGAAGTCGATCCGCAACGTGTACATCCCCAAGTCACGCGCCATGGTGTGCGCTAACATCTTCTGGTAGCAGTAGTTGCGGTGGCCGCCCTGGCCGTGGAGAATCAACGCGATCTTGGTGGTGGCGGGAGCATAGCCCCGGGCAAACGCATCATCGCAGCCGATAGCGTGGGGCACGGCCACCGTGCCCTTGATGCCGGGCCCGATCGTCACCTCAAATTCCCGTGGGGGTTCGATTTCAGTCATGGTCGCCTGGTAAGTGGGGCGCTGATTTTTTAAGTGGTAACGGTGGGGTATCGGCCTGTATACAGCCCGGCTGTCGGCCCGAGTTGGGTAGCGGGTGCGGCCGCTACGGGGTTTGGACATGGTGGATGGCCTCGAAGAGGGAACGGCCGGGTTTCTGTGTGTGTTTTTCACTGGTAGTTGTCACTTCTTACCGCTAAAGTACCAATTTTTCACAACCTCCGCTTCCGTGGAACCGTTGTCGTAAGCGCGATCAGGTGGGGCAATAACGGTCGCTGAACGCAATCAGCAGACATCCACGACACCGTTGGCCAAAGCGTAGGTTTCCGGCCCCATTGGCACCTCTCGTAATCCTCATAGGTGTACTGTAACTACAAATGTGACAATTGCCCCATCACCACCGGGCCAGTCCACTAAACGTTCGCAGCGCACATGCAACGATAAATCCGCACGTGCTTGCCATGGCTACCTACAACAAGGACGCCTACCTGCGGCTTGGGCAGGCATTGTTGCAACGGCACCAGGAGCAGCTCGACACCCAGCTTCTGGTGCTTCGCCAAGCGCTTGCCAGTTTTGCCTCCGACCACGCGGACGAGATCGCCTCCAACCCGGAGTTTCTGGCAAAGTTCACCCAGATGTGCTTGCTGGCGGAAGTGGACCCGCTTGAGATGTTGTTGGTGGCCCGCACCAAGCTGTTCCACCTGGCGCTTGCCGTGAAATTGATGGAGGTGTGTCAGAAAACCACCCACATCAATGGGGGACTCATAGCGGTGGACGCTTTGATCAAGCAGTTTGCGGGCGAAGAGGTGCCGCTCAACGTTACCGAGACCGATATCACCAAAGCCGTGGGGGTGTTATCGAGTCTTGGCCCGGGGTATCTGCTAGTGCCTATAAATAATCAGACGTGGCTCAAGTATCTGAGTGCCACGGATCTGTTACTGGCAGACCAGCGGAAGATCTTTGAGCTCTGCCAATTCATGGGGGGTTACGTGACACACCGTTTGCTTCGGGACAACTACGGCTGGGACCCCGTTCGGTGCACGAGTGTGGTGGACGAGATGATTCTGCGTGGTCTCTTGTGGATCGACTACGGTCCCCCTGGACTGAAAGAGACGTTGTTTTGGAAGTAGCATTAATGATTAACGAATTGACGAACTCACGGTACTGATATGTGGTATATCGCACTTAGACCCAAAGTGTAATAAAAAGAAAGAAAAAGAAGCAACGACCGGAGAACGAAGGTTCAACAAGCACTGGAGCGTGAGGAAAGGCTCTGCCAGCCAAAAAGTGATGGCCGCCAAAGCCGGGGCAAAAAGAAGCTCCCGAACCGAGAATCGAACTCGGATCTCCCGCGTGACAAGCGGAGATACTAACCGTTATACTATCCGGGACTTGGATGTGAGCGTAGATTTTTACCGGATGAAGAATTAATCGGCATAAAATCTCCTTGAGATGCGGAATTTGTGCTTTTTCAGTGTCTAAACAGTACTTGTTTGGACTTCTTCCACCTCAGCCTTCAGGTTACACACTTTTCAAAAGCCGTAGACATGTCTCTATTAGTTAAATGTATAAAATGGCCCATACGCTCAAATCTCTATTTACATGGCACAGTAACCAAGTACGGTTCCAGACTGGTCCTGGCAGTACCAATGGCATTCGCGTTACTTTTTGCCCCCCTTACGCACACGATATTTCGAGTTGATGGTCTCGGGCGTCTCCAAAAGCTGTCGAGAAGCAATGGGAGTGTACTTTTTGTAGTTCCGACCCGTGCCGTCGCCCAAGCAAATAGCACCGCCGTTCTTGGTCGCCTCGGGCTCTTCGCCCTTGATGAAAAACTCACCGAGAAGGTCAGTCATTGTCAGTTTAATGCGACGCTCCGTCATTAACCCCCGGTACTGCGAGTACAACTTCTCGGGCTGAGGAGGAGTGATCCACTCCATTTCGGGGAAGGTACAGTCGTACAATACCAAAGGAATGTCATTGGCCATCTCATAAACCGGTCTTTGCGGGTACTTTTCAATGTCCATCAAATCCGTGATGATCAGCGGGTCCTCGAGCTTTTGACCAACCATAAACAACATCGCCATCATGCAACGCACTTGGTGCCACAAGAAGGCCGACCCCTTCAAGTCAAAGTAGTAGATATTATCGCGCAAGTGGCAAATGTCGGCGTGGTGGATCTCGCGCGTGAAGTTGGTGATCTGCTTCAGTCCGTCCACCTTACAAAAGTTCCGGAAGTCGTGGACACCGAGATACAATTTAGCACCCTCACGCATACGCTCGATGTCCAACGTGCTCTTCTCAAAGAAGTATCGATAATGACGGTATAAGCACAGGAATCTCGCATTAAAGTCGGGAGGGGGATGCAAGCAAACAGCGGTGACGCGAATGTCGTCGGGAAGCATCGAGTTAAGTATAGACACATAAGGAAGCTCACCCGAGTCATCCTCTCCTTCAGCAATTTGAGATCGCAATTTGAGCGAGATCACCTGGTTCATCGCAGACACACCACGGTCGGTACGTCCACACCGCGCAAAATCGCAGCACTCAGGGTCAGCTCTTTCGATGAGCTTTGCCTTGGCGAGAGCATCCACGATGCACTTCTCCACGGTGGGAAGCGGGGTAGGCTCATACTGGAAGGCGAGACCCAGGTAGTTCCACCCAAGATATGCGAATTTGAGAGCGACGAAGCGTTGGCGGTGTTTGCTGAAGTCAAACGGACGTGGGGTTTTTGTGGCCTTGGTCGCTGGCGGCTCGAGCTGGCGGATCCGTTGGATCAACTGTTCTTTCGACCAGGTCTCGTACTGCTTGGCCATCCTTTTCATCGCGAGATGTAGTTGAGCGCGCGCTATATTATCTTGAACAGTGGAAGCTAGTCGGGAAAGCACTTACGATATAACAGTGGAACGCTCATATACTCCACCGTAGTAAGAGGTGGGTGCATACAAGGTGATGTAATACCAACCTTTTCGGTACCTCCATCGTGGAACTTCGATGACTACTAAATATAGATGTGAATGGCACAGAGTGTTGCGCAAACTAAACACTTGGAAGCCCACATGGCTTGGTACAATCTCTTTGAGTTATCATACTGAATACTTTGCAATCTCTAGTTTTCGCCTTCTCGGACCCCTTCTCCGCCGTACCTATGCGCGCCGCACGATGAGCTTCGATTTGATCAGTGAGGGGCATCTTAAACGTCATGAAGGTCCAGAAAACCCTATCCTGGGAGAACTGCGAGCTCCATCCGTGGATTCATGAGGCGATCGCATCTATGGGCTTCCCCACCATGACCCCTGTCCAGGCGTCTACTATCCCTTTGCTCTCAGGCAACAAAGATGTGGTTGTTGAGGCAGTGACAGGATCTGGTAAGACCCTCGCGTTTGCCATTCCGGTGCTACAGAAGGTGACCACCCGTATGGAGGAAGGGCCCATCCCCAAGGGTCAGTTTGTGGCGGTGGTGGTTTCCCCTACACGTGAATTGGCTGCCCAGATTGAGGGAGTGTTCACGAAGCTCATTGAGTTCAGCCCACGCTCTATCAACACACAGTTGCTCGTTGGTCTGTTGCTGAGTGTGCGTGAGGACTATGAGCAATTCCGTGCCACTCAACCCCTCATTCTCATTGGTACCCCTGGTCGTCTCCATGACTTCTTTTCGAAACAACTGATCAAAACTTCCCTGGTGGAGATTGCGATTCTTGACGAAGCAGACAAGTTGTTGGACATTTCTTTCACCCAAGACGTTGTTGCCATTCTCAAACGGTTGCCTAAGCAGAAGCGAGTGGGGTTATTCTCTGCTACGCTTTCGGCCGCTGGTGATGCTGTTTTCCGAACCGGTATGAACAACCCCGTCCGAGTCACGGTCAAGCTGAAGCTGCGTGCTGCTCCTGCTGCTTTATCTATTCTGTACTCGATGGTTCTGCCTCAGCACAAGATCGCTACACTTCTCCACATGTTGCGGCTGTACCAGTACAAGAAATGTATTGTCTACGTGCCCACTTGTACTGGTGTGAAGTTCTTTTACCAGGTCTTTAAGGAGATTGGCAACCTCGATGGGGTTGATCTTACCTCTCTCCACGGGCAACTTCCGACGAAGGCCCGGCTTAAAGCCCTTGGCACCTTTGCTGACGGCGACGACAGCAACCGCCATGTCCTCATGACCACCGATGTGGCTGCCCGTGGTATTGACATTCCCGATGTGGATCTCGTCATTCAGCTTGATCCCCCTACCGACCCCGATGTGTTTTTGCACCGGTGTGGTCGTACTGGACGTGCCAACAAAGTGGGCCAGGCAATCGTTTTGCTCAACAAAGGCTCCACCGAGGAGAATTTTGTTGACTTCATGGAGGTTAAGGGGGTCAACATGGACGAGCTTGAGCTCGAACACGCCGACGAGGCCCTTGACGCCGCCTTCCGCGAGTTCATGCTTGCTGACAGAGCTCGCCACGAACTCGGAGTGCTTCTGTATGTCGGGTTTGTTCGCTACTACTCAAAGCATGTGGCGCTGTCTATTTTCCGGCTTCTGACTTTGGACTACCTTGGGCTCGCTCGACTGTATGGCTTGATGCGGTTGCCCAAGATGCCCGAAACCAAATACATCGAGGAGGTGCCTGAAAATGGGTGGCTCGGACCCGAAATTGACATGGACGCGTATGCTTATGCTGATGAGGCCAAGGAGAAGCTGAGACTTGCGACTCTCGAAACCGACAAGGCTAAAAAGATTTCTGACGCCAAGAAGCGTAAGATGCTTGCGAAGAAGAACGAGGCTTGGTCTACCAAGGTTGAAAAGAAGGAAACCAAAGCCAAGCGCATCGAGCGTAAACGGCAGGAGTTGGAGCAACAGCTGTCCGACTCTGAGGAGGAGGTGGACTGGAAAGATCTTGTGCGGGCCAACAAGAAGCAGAAGAAGGCGGATATTGCCGCATTCGACGATTTATAGACATGCATTCATACTATTTTCCATTTGTCACTCATAGAGCGCACCCCGTCAAAGACAAAGAGATTGTCCAACGGAGTGTACTGAGCCGTAGCAATTTTGAGCACTTCCTGGGACACGACTCCTCCCATGAGTGCGTTCATGTTGTGGTAGTGGCTGGTCGAGTGCGACACCAACTCAGCAAACGTCGTTGCCACTGCGGGCAGCAGCTTTTGGCCGGTGGTCGAAGTGAAAACGTTGACGAGCTCCTCAGCGGTGGGGTTCCGTCCAGTTTGTTCAAGAAACATCTGAAAACAAACCATGCCAAAGTATGCTGCCAACAAGTTTGAGTTCTCTGTGGAGCTTTCGCTTGGCGTCAGCACATTCAATGAGCCGAAGCGTTCAGGCGAGCCTGTCGCAACATGGAGCTGGGGCGCGTTTTTGCAAAAGAGCTTGATGATTTCGGGGGCAATGGGCTCGCCCTCGATTAATTCCGTGAATCTGGCAACATCCCGCTTGGCCTTATCGTGGTAGATTCGCAGAAGGGTGATATAACTCGCGGTGTCACTGGTCATGTCAGGTAAGTTGCCTGCAAGCGGCAAGACGCCCTCGGAGTCAACAAACCGCTTAAGTGCTTCAACCAACCGCCAGAAAAGGGTTTTGCTAGGCTTGTGGTTAAAAAGTTCTGTAATGTTTGAAGGTACCGCAGTCTTTTGGAGAGCACGGTGGTACGATGCTCCCGCCTCGTCAAAGTTGGTTTCACCCCCACGGCCCATCCCTTCCATGGCCTTGCGAAACGCTTGTTTCTCCGCATACAGTTGCGGTGGGCCACCATGGGTGGCGTACCACTGTTGCAATGCCTTTATGTAGATGACCACGCTGGGCACGTGAGCATGGTCGATGTCGTCCAACGCATCGAGGTCAATCAGATCGACATATGCCTGTAACTCGGGCCAAGGTTGGTCCACGCGTAAATCAAAGAGCCGCAGCGGCGCGTGGGTGTCGATCACCGTCACTTCGGGACACACGAAGTGCACAGAGCCATAGAATCCCATGGTATTGACGAAGTAGAACGGGATCCCGTGGCTCCAGCACATTTGCTTGATACCATCAGCACCTTTAACGTAGCCACACACAACCACACAATCGAATGCTGCCCAAAACTCCTCTGGTAACTCCTGGGGCTCGGAAACGACGGCATGGCCCTTCACTTGCGGGTTCAAGGGAGTTAGGTTGGCTGCCAACGCCGCTGCCGTATTCAAACCAATGTCTGCGTCATTCAAGAAGAAATTGCCCCCGAGCGACGCCGGCGTCACCTTGGATGGATCAACTATGGTATATTGGCCCACACCTGGAAGCACGAGGTTCTTGAGGATCTCAACACCGGTAGCGCCTGGGTTCACGACACATACGTGGGACTTCTCCAATTTCAGCTGGCCCGTGGTGGCCCATAACCGTAGCTGGCGGTCATAGCGCTCCAGCTCCATGGTGTGGTGACTAAGCGCGCTTGTGGAAATACGGTGAGATTACGCGACAATTTGTCTCGGTGTGGTCGAAGTACGAGAAGTGGATGAGACAAGCAATTGGGACACATACCTGGAAGAATAATTGTAGAATGTGGTCTTTAACCGAACAGCTTGTAATTGATGTGACTCTCAAACGTCGCTTAGTGGGGTTGACCGTCCTGGGTGACAAACTATGTGAATGCCAACAATTTCCCACAATTTCTACGATTGTCACACAAAAGTCTAAGGGAAAACGAAGTTTATTAATTACAGTGATAGGAAGAATTGAAATCGGAACCAGGCCTCTATATACTCAGATAAGAACACACTTATCACCTGTCCCTTTAAAGTCTTTAAACCGTTCGCGATCGCGATCCTTGAGTTTCTCCTTAATCTCGACAGGGAAGAACTGCTGCATCAATTCCATGGTGGAGATGTCCAAGTTGGACCCATCAGCCACAGCAATGGCACCTGGTGACCGGCAGATTGGACAATCCACCTTTTGCTGCTGCTTCATCTTGACTAAGCACCGCACACAGAACAAGTGAGAGCAACGGAGACGAATTGGCTTGTAGGCAACCAGCATGCACACTGGACACAGATAGTCCTCTAACTGGGGAACTAACAGGACGATGCGCAGCTGCATAATGCAACAGATCAGTTGGGCAATCAGAGTGCCCGTGAGAAAAACGTGGTCATTGAGTTTGGGAAACTTGCGAGACACCCCCAAGTTAGTTTGTTTGTCGAACTTTTTCAAAATCTTTCGCAATGCAGTCGTGTTGATCAGTTGGAACTGCAACATTTTGAGCAAATGAAAATTCAAAGTCATAAATTCGTTAAAAGCTGTGACCAGGCGTTTGTTCTTAAACTCTTGAACAAGCCCCAGCTTAGCGACATTCGTCATGAACCCCTCAAGATTGCGCTTAATGGCGGCGCTATCTCGCTCCATGGCCAGCAGGCTGGTTTCATTGTAGCGAAAGTACACCTCCGAGTCGAGATAAATACGGAAAAGCTCTCGCCATTTGTACAAGTCGCCGTTCTTACGCAGTAACAGCGCAACTTGCTGGGCAATGGCAGTGCACTCGGTTTGAAGCTTATTCTCTTCCTTTGATCGCAACTTGTCAAGATGCAGCAACTCCAGGTCCAACATCAGAAAGAAGCGGGTGTCTGCATCTAATAGAATCACCAACTCACGTCCCTCCTTAGGGCGAGCGACCTCGCCGTCACCATTCATGGTCTCCTCAACGGCCTCGATACCGTCGTGGGAATGTGTGGGCGTAAGCACCAACTCACCACCCTCTTGCTTTAACTCAACAATCTTTGCACCACCTCCCATTTCTCGCAACTTGGTGCCAATCTCACGCAAGTGCTCATCGGTGTACATGTCATCGACAGCGATCTTGAGGACTGGGACAATGCTGTGGTCACCCTTGGATTTTGTGAGGGTGTACTGGGCTAGCAAAGGGTTCGAAGGTTGTGCTTCGTCAAGGTTGACTTCATGTGACAGACCCTGCTCATCTAACATCAACTTGAGTGTTGTCTTGGTCAACCCCAAAAACTCGAGCTCGTGGACCACCAGGTTGATACACTTCTTGAGAGCCTTATACTGAATAGCAGCTTCCACCCACTCCTCCGGAATATCATCGTGGACAAGCCGTTGTTCTAACTCTTTCCCGAACTTCATCTCAACTTGCGAAGCGATGATCAGCCGTCTGGTGACTGTATAAAGTTTTGCACGTGGTGTGGGGTCGTATTATTGCAGCAAGAAAACACATCAGACGACGCGTTTATCCGAGTAGCTTTTTACACGTTTGTTGCAGTTTATTTTAGGCTTCAAGTAGATATCTTAGATATCAATTCATGTCCAGTACAGTGTCACTTTTTCTTGGCGATGTCCTTATTGTGACCCATTATCCATCCTTCGTATACAGACGTCTTTAATTTAGTGCGAGTCTCAGTCAGAGAGACCGAGTTACAAAAGTTCGGTCATCGGGGAAATTCCGTGCACCGGCGGAGATGCGGCTACTGGGAGCAGAGTGGAATGACAAGCAATTGCTGTTAAGCAATTGTGAAGATATTGGATACTGTGACTAGGCTTGTCCTGAGAAAAGTGGTTCAAAGATTATCATTAACGCCTTTGATTTATCAGCCCCCTCCGTGATTGCAACGCGCATTCAGATACAAGACATATCGATTAAAAAGAAATCGCGAGAGCAATAAGTGGCAAAAACATCGAGCTTTACTGACTCAGAGCGGTAACCGGAAACAATTGATGATTCCTCGAATCGCTTACGCCAATCTCACCTGCCAACTGGGTAATTCATGTCTTCAGTCACGTAGTGTATATAGCTAAAATGGGAGGTGGCAACCATGGTCCTACTACATAATTGATGACCGCAAAAAGAATCGCCCCTGAAAATACTGGATTATTAGGTTTTCTTTACGCCACCTTAAACCACCTCTCGGCCCAACAGCTCTTCTATATGCATCCATTTGATGCAGCGTCATCTAGAAATGCACAAAAGAGGAAGACGTAACAGCGCTCGACAATAACCACAAAACCACTATTGTCAGGGGTGCACATAAACCTAATGATCGTACCTCAATGGCTACGTGGCACCCGCGAAAAGGCCGCTGGCACGCTCCCTACCAATTGAGCCACGGCTACCTCATCGCGCTTTGCCACGAAACGTCTATGGATTTCTTTTTATTGTCCTCACGTGCCTCATTGATTTCTTTTGCTACACGTTGGCTGAAAATTTTTTGCTGCGCGAGCCGCAGCTACCGGTTTGGGCCCATCGCTGCTAGAAAAAATTTTTCACTACAAATATAGCAAAGCGCCCTTTTTTTTTGGTTTCTGTATCATGTCTGCTGCTAGTGAGACGAAGTACTCTGCTGAGGTACTCACTGAATTGTTGAAGAAGTTGCAGGTCGCTGACGACAAGGAGGAGGCTGCCACCAACGTGGCCTCGTTCTTGAACTCGTCTTTGGCTGACCACGACGCTCCCGTTGAGTTCTTCGCTGACTTGAAGAAGGAGATCAACTCTAAGGATGCTGCTACTTCTGCTGCTGCGTTGCGTGCGTTCACTCACATTGCTTCGCCCAACAACTTGATCCCCACCGTCGAGCCCTACTTGGTCTCCTTGACCAAGGACGTGTGTGTCAAGGCTGGTGACAAGAAGAAGGAGATTGCTGAGCCCGCTGCCGCTGCTCTTATCGCCTTGTCTCACGCCATCACCCCCAAGGCCCTTAAGGCTTACCTTCCCCAGTTGACTGAGCAGTTGGGCTCCACCTCTAAGTGGACTGAGAAGATCGCCATCTTGAAGGCTATCCAGGACTTGGTTGACACTGCCAAGAACCAGATTGCCCAGAGAATGCCTGAGCTTATCCCCGTCTTGTCCGAGGCTATGTGGGACACCAAGAAGGAGGTCAAGGAGGAGGCTCACAAGACCATGGAGAAGTCTACTGAGACCATTGACAACAAGGACATTGAGAAGTTCATTCCTGAGTTGATTGACTGTATCGCTAACCCCCAGAAGGTTCCCGACACCGTCCACACTTTGGGTGCCACCACTTTCGTGTCCGAGGTGACCATGCCTACCTTGTCTATCATGGCTCCTTTGCTTTCCAGAGGTTTGGTTGAGCGTGAGACCGCCATCAAGCGTAAGTCCGCCGTCATTGTTGACAACATGTGTAAGTTGGTCGACGACCCGCAGGTCATCGCTCCCTTCTTGTCCAAGTTGTTGCCCGCTTTGGAGGCTAACTTCAAGGGTATTGCCGACCCCGAGGCTAGATCCGTCACCCAGCGTGCCCTTCTTACCTTGAAGCGTGTTGGTGGTGTTGGCTCTGACAACGTCATCCCCGAGCAGTCCCGTGCTGGTGACGTTGACGTCACCCTCGCTGAGTTCGAGAAGTTGATCAAGGACAAGAAGGTTGACAAGCGTTTCGAGACCGCTAAGAACTACATTGCCGCCATTGCTGGTGACTTGATTGACGAGCGTGACATTGCCCCCGAGTCGTGGACCCTTGCCATTGTTCCCTTCGCCACCATCTTCTTGCACGAGGAGGACGCCAAGAACATCACCGAGGACTTCCGCAAGGCCGCCGTCGAGAACATCCCCAAGCCTCCCACCTTCGAGGACGAGGAGGACGAGGGTGAGGACTTGTGTAACTGTGAGTTCTCTTTGGCTTACGGTGCCAAGATCTTGTTGAGAAACACTCAGTTCAGATTGAAGAGAAACAGACGTTACGGTCTTTGCGGTCCCAACGGTGCCGGTAAGTCTACTCTTATGAGAGCTATCGCCAACGGCCAGGTCGAGAACTTCCCCTCCCCCGAGGAGTGTAAGACTGTCTACGTCGAGCACGACATTGACGGTGTTGAGGACTTGACCTCCGTTGTTGACTTCGTCATCCAGGACGGTGAGGTTGGTCTTACCAAGGAGACTGTCATTGACAAGCTTAAGGAGTTCAACTTCACTGACGAGATGATCAACATGGACATCCAGAGTTTGTCTGGTGGTTGGAAGATGAAGTTGGCCTTGGCCCGTGCTGTGCTTAAGAACGCCGACATTTTGTTGTTGGATGAGCCCACTAACCACTTGGACACTGTCAACGTCGCCTGGTTGGTCAACTACTTGCAGACCTGTGGTATCACCTCTATCATTGTCTCGCACGACTCTGGTTTCTTGGACAACGTCTGCCAGTACATTATCCACTACGAGGGTTTCAAGTTGCGCAAGTACAAGGGTAACTTGTCCGAGTTCGTCAAGAAGTGCCCCTCCGCTCAGTCTTACTACGAGTTGGGTGCCTCTGACCTTGAGTTCCGTTTCCCCGAGCCTGGTTTCTTGGAGGGTGTCAAGACCAAGCAGAAGGCTATTGTCAAGGTCTCGAACATGTCGTTCCAGTACCCTGGTACCGCCAAGCCCCAGATTTCCGGCATTAACTTCCAGTGCTCGTTGTCTTCTAGAATTGCCGTCATTGGTCCCAACGGTGCCGGTAAGTCTACCCTTATCAACGTGTTGACCGGTGAGTTGTTGCCCACCACTGGTGACGTCTACGTGCACGAGAACTGCAGAATTGCCTACATTAAGCAGCACGCGTTCGCCCACATTGACTCTCACTTGGACAAGACCCCCTCTGAGTACATTCAGTGGAGATTCCAGACCGGTGAGGACAGAGAAACCATGGACCGTGCTTCCAGACAGGTTACCGAGGAAGACGAGAACAACATGAACAAGATCTTCAAGGTTGAGGGTTCCGAGCGTAGAATTGCCGGTATCCACGCCAGAAGAAAGTTCAAGAACTCTTACGAGTACGAGATCTCCTGGATGTTGGGTGAGAACGTCGGCATGAAGTCCGAGAGATGGGTCCCCATGATGTCTGTTGACAACACCTGGTTGCCCAGAGGTGAGTTGATGGAGACTCACGCCAAGTTGGTCGCCGAGGTCGACATGAAGGAGGCTCTTGCTTCCGGTCAGTTCCGTGCCCTTACCAGAAAGGAGATTGAGGAGCACTGCCAGATGCTCGGTCTTGACCCTGAGTTGGTTTCTCACTCGAGAATCAGAGGTTTGTCCGGTGGTCAGAAGGTCAAGTTGGTGTTGGCCGCCTGTACTTGGCAGAGACCTCACTTGATCGTCTTGGACGAGCCCACTAACTACTTGGACAGAGACTCTCTTGGTGCTTTGTCTAAGGCCTTGAAGGCTTTCGAGGGTGGTATTGTCATCATTACTCACTCCGCCGAGTTCACTAAGGACTTGACTGAGGAAGTGTGGTCCGTCTTGGACGGTAAGATGTCTCCTTCCGGCCACAACTGGGTCCAGGGCCAGGGTTCTGGTCCCCGTTTGACTGAGAAGGAGGACTCTGGTCCCAAGTTCGACGCCATGGGTAACGCCATCAAGACTGTCGAGAAGAAGAAGAAGCTTTCTTCTGCTGAGCTCCGTAAGAAGAAGAAGGAGAGAATGAAGAAGAAGAAGGAGCAGGGTGACGCTTACGTCTCTTCTGACGACGACTTGTAAGTTGGTGTAGGAGCTGTGTAAAGTTAATTTTTATGTTTTAAACTTTTAATCCTCGCCGTAGCTTCAATAAGCTCGCTTTATAGATAGGTAATAAAATTATGCTATGATTATAGGAAGAATTCCTCCTCGGTCGTATCTCGGCCTAGATCGAAACTCAAGACCGTGCCGTCGGTGTACACAATGTATACCAAGTATGCTGGGTTCAGAGGGTCTACGGTACGTTCGCGCACAGAGAGACCAGCAATTGTGCGGAAACCAGACGCTCCAAGGGCTTGCGCGTACAGAGGTGGCGGCAACACCAGCTCAAGGCGCAAACCGTACACCCCGCGAAAGTGGCAAAGCCGTACCACCTGAACGAGACCTTGCTGCGTAGCAACGAGACAACATTGGAGCGGGGCCACAATCTGGAATATCAGAAGCCGGTTGGAGAACAGCTGGCCTTCGATGCCGGGGATCTCGCGTGGTGCAAATACTTGTGGAATGTAGTCGGTACAGAAGAGCAGTTGCAGAAGCAAGAGCGCCATCAGTTTGTTGGTAGTACAGACCACAAAGTTCGGTGTTATACTCATGGGGTCATTTTGATGCTTTAATGGTGGGGTGTGTGGGGTGTGCTCAATTCCCAAGTCGTTGTAGAAATACCCCAACTGTTTGTGGAGCCGGCGGTATTGATCATCGTACGCCGGGTACCCCTTGTCTGCTCCCTGGTTCAACATGCTCGTGCTATCGCGACGACGCGCTGGGCGCTGGTGATGGTGGAGTAGCCCAGCGAGTCCCATGTGGGCCGAGTCCGGCTCTCCTCCAAGCGCCAATAACTCTGACTCCGCAGTAATATTGGCCTCAACGTTGGGGTCAGTCACAGTATCGCCGTACACCTCTGCTAAGGAAGCCACCAGTAGAAAGTCTCGGCCACTAACCACCATAACCCCCCACACAAAAGACTCAAGCACCGTGCGAATCAACACCGACATCTCGTCAAAGAGCACGCGTGAGAGCCGCGGGATGTGCGAGCCCTCTATCTCGGCATCCTGGCGCTCGCGATCAGCCCACGGTTGGTCTACGTCCCGGTGGTGGTGGTCTACGTAGTAAACCAGCGATGCAGCCAACTGGGGCTGCGGGCCAGACACTACCATGAACTGTGCGTCAAACACCACCAACTCCTTTGAGATCAGCCCGCACGCTATCTTGAGTCTGTGGATGTGGTTGGACCCGGCACCGTCCGTTTCCAGGAACTCTGGTTTCCCAACAAAGGTCACGGTGGGGATGTTGTGGCCAATCTGGCCCAGACGAACGTGGTAGAACTCGCGGTCTCCCTCGTGGTAGTACAAAAGCTTGATGGTCCACGAGTTGTCAGCACACGCGATCACCGAGTGGCGGTTACCGCTGGGGTCCTCGTAAGTCATCAAATCCACCCCCCAGCACGAGCTGTCCATCTTGGTGGAGTAGGCCGGGTGGAGCCGGGTGCGACGGGCGCCTTGGTTGAGAACTAGGCCCTCGATGAGGTCTGCCGTCCGCCAGATAAGGAGCCCCGCGTCGTCGACACACGCTGCCACCACCGCCTCGCCCGCAAAGTCGGGGCTCGAGGTGAGGTAATTGATGGTGTGGGGAAACTGGTGCCACGTCAGAACCAACGTGTCGATGGCCAGGGTAAACGGTGGCCGGATGTCCGCGTGGATCCCGTCGGTCTTGGGGAAATTGAGCGTCGGGTCGAACTCGTGGATGTGGAGCAGCAGGTTGACGGCCACAATGAGGTAGTCGGTGCCGTTGTGCGACACCACACACGAGAGGTTGTTCTTGAACTTGCGGAGCGACGGGGTGGCCATCTTTCTCGCGTGGATGAGCCGGGTGCGGAGGTATCCCCGAGGGGGTGGGTCTTCAGGTGGCGCCTGCGCGGCACTGATCAAGTCCTCGGCGCTCTCGGTCTCGGGGCGGAGTTGTACGGTGACGGTGGCGCTGTCGCTGTCCGATGTTTCGTCCGAGTCGTCCGGAGGGCCGTGCCAGCCGTCCTCGTTGCTCTCGGCCTCGTCGCTGACGTTGGAGAGTTCGTCGTCCAGGCTGGTCATCACCTGGCGGAGCTCGGTCCACTCGGGGCCAGCGCTCCACAAAACCGTGGCCAGACTCGACGATAGACGCCGCTCGTCGCTCTCCTCGGACTCGTTCTCCCGTGCACGTCCCTCACGGGGCTCCCTCACGTAGCGGATCAGTTTGTCAGCAGCCGCGGCAGCCGCCACCCACAGGTTGGTGCGGGTGATCGCGGGGAACCCCGACGGCCGCCGTCCAAGGCTTGCCTCGTAGTAGGTGTCGCCGTCGCCGTCGTCACTGTGCAAATCGTCGCTCATCAGCTCCATGTCGCTCAAATCGTGGAGTTCTCCGGGGACCCCCGCCGCGGCCGCCACGGGGAACAATGGCGGGGGCATTCGCGGAGTCCTTGGCTGGCGAACCACCCCGCGCCTGGTCAAAAACTCCTGGAACCGCTCCTGTAGCATTGTCGAGTCTCGTCCCAATTAGGAAAGCGGTTGAGGAGTGTTGATAGCGCGCACTGGATCAGACAACGGCCAGGGGCCGGGGGACAACGGAAGGAGAAAACTAGAACTATAACCCCGAAGTGATTGTAGCATAGACCTCTACTCTGTACCTCGCTACACACGGTCTGTCGCCCCGTGTTTACATTGGGCCACCGTCGCCTACGCACCACTACACGTAAACACCACCGCATCTCGGGCCCGGCCCCAGCACAAGCTCCACCACCACTACCCACCGCCACCGCCACCACCCGCTGGCCCCCTGACACGCCGCAATCGCCCCTCGCACCCACCACGCCCGCCGCCCACCCGTCTGTTGCTGTCCCCTCACCCAACGCCGCATACAGGAACAATCACCTGGATAAAAAAATTAGCGACGACCTGCCACCCGCCATGACCACCAAGGGGCAAATCCTCCTGTACTTCAATGATCAGCTGGAGCAGATCAGTGCCCTGCGCTCAATCAAGGTGCTGGGGCTAACGGGGCTCGCGCTAGCCACGTTGGTCGAGTACATCCACGAGTTTTTGTACTCGTTCCAGCCGCCGCTCGAGATCGACCGGTTGGTGCTCGCAGACAACGGGTTCGACGAGGTCCCGCCCAACTTGTCGCTCATTGCCCGCAGCGTCAAGTACCTCGACTTGCATCTGAACCAGTTCACCCACATCCCGTCGTTGGCCGACTTGGCCCAGATGGAGATCCTCGACTTGTCGAGCAACAAGATCGCCACGGTGGCGCCGGGGGCGTTTGACAACATGAAGCACTTGAAGGTGTTGCTGCTCAAGGACAACCGCCTCAAGTACCTCCCGCCAGCGCTCGGGCGGTTGCCCAACCTCAACTTGATCGAGGTGGCCGACAACCCGTTGGTGATGCCGTCGCTCGACTTGATCCACAACTTGCAGCAGCAGACGTCGGACTTGGACTGGGTGCACGAGCTCAAGACGTATTTGGTGGCCAACAAGCTGGTGTTGGAGCAGAAAATGGAGGCGGGAGCCAAGGCGCCACTGGTGGCGCCCCCGGCGGTCCCGGCGGTGGCTACGTTTCTGGGGCTGGCCCCCGGAATGTCTACGTCGCACCTGATGTCCAACCTCGCCAGCCACACCCACGGGTACCTGCAGCCCGCGCCGGCCCACCCCGCGCCTTCGGTGCCCACGCCGCCGGCCCACCCGGTGCCCGTGCGGTCGATGTCCACCAACGACGCCCAGGCCAAGTCGTCGCGCGCAGCACGCCGCATGGGGCTTGTCCTCAAGAAGGCAGAGGAGGCCGAGGACGAGGTGGGGCCGCGGTCGGCGCTGGCGCTCGAAACCACGTTCCACATCGACACCCCGCTGCCGGTGGCATCGCCAGCATCGCTGCCCATCTCGCCACCGGTGCGCAACACCCGCCCGCGGTCGCGGCTGCGCAGCAACACCTTGAAGGAGATCGACACCATGTTGGACAAGAACGACCTGGTGGACGCGGAGCACCGGCTGGGCGCGTACTTCCGGCGGCTCCTGATCCTCGAGGAGGACGACGAGCGCCAGCCGGCACCGCTCCACCGCCAGCTCTCGCACCCGCAGCTCCTGGCGATGTCGTCGCCGCCCAAGAAACGGGTGCCCGCGCCCACGATGGTGCGGCTCTCGCGCAAGGTGTTGTTTGCGTTCTCGGAGGTGCACTCGGCGGTACGGCGGTTCTCCGGGTTCTGTGGCGACAAAAAGGTCACCGTCAAGATGGTGTCGCACTTGCACACCACCAAGGCGGCCATCGACTCGCTCGTGGAGAACTTGGAGCAGCTGGAGGAGCAGTTCTCGTACGAGGTGATGGCGACGCTGTTGCACAACTGCATCGGGCTGTTCAAGGCGATCATGCAGTTGTTGGGCGAGCAGATGCTGGTGTTTGCCGCCAACACCGACGTGTGCTTTGTGCGGATGTTGTACCTCACGTTGTACGGGTCGCTCACCGAGTTGCTCAACGCGCACCGCATGCTCAAGCCGGCGGAGGTGGCGACGCTGTCGCTGTACGACACCGACGACGTCGACGAGCGGCTCTACCGCGCCATCGACGTGGCCACCGCCGAGGCAATGGTGGTGTTTGGCGCGCTCACCAAGGCCATCAACCTGGGGGCGATCGCCTCCACCGCCACCGGCACCGGGATCCTGCTGGCGTTCGCCGCCAAGGTGAAGGAGCTCACCGCGATTTGCATGCAGCTGATGGACGTGACCAAGCGGTTGAAGAGCCGCATGGCCACCATCCGCACCTCGCCCGCGTTGAAGCGCGCGTTCTGGGACGACACCAACTTGTTCCTCAAGCTGATTGTGCAAACGTTTATGCATGTCAAGGGGATCATGCAAGACTTGCCCATCCTCAACGAGGTGCGGTCGCTGATGTCCAACTTGACCAAGACCACCAAGGACGTCACCATTCTCTTGGAGGTGTCGTCGTACAAGGGGATCGAAACCACCCACCCGCCGCTCCAGCTGATCCCGTCGGTGTCCACCATCTTCTCGGCGGCGCCGCGCACCCCGTTGGTGGCTACGTTGGGGGCGTCGGCGCTGGCGATCAAGCCCAACCTCGAGTCGCCCATGCTCTCGCCGGGGCTCGCGGTGAACCTGGCACCGCACCACCTGGGCCAGTACTACGCCAAGAACGGCCAGAACCCGTTTGACGGGTTGATCATGGCCCAGCAGGCCCAGGCCCAGGCCCAGCAGGCGGCGGACCAGTCTCATTAATCTAGCATTTCAGTTCTTACGAATACATAAGCGCACGCTCCGTGGTGGTTGCGGTGTTGCGGTGTTGCGGTGTTGACGTTCCGTGACCGCCATCGCTTGCAGTTGTCTGCCTGCTACGGCTCGCCTAAACCCGGATCTAAAATATGCACGATGGACACGCGAGGGCGGGCTGGCGAGGGGCGGTGGTGATGACGAGAGTCTACAGTGCCCCCACCGGTGTTTGTGGCCGGTGGCGTGGGTTTTGGCGAGCGTGGCCCCACCGCGCTCCGCGACCGTCGCAACCGTCTCCGCGCAATGCCGCCTCTCCTGGAAAATCCCGGGTGTGTCCCCACTTTTCAGAGTCAGAATTAAGCTCTACATCTGTATGCACGCAGGCGCGGCGAAAATTTATATAGGCGGGATCTCGGAAGTAAAGAGCCATCTCCAAGCGACAGTAATCATGACAGTGGAATTGGAGGAGCCTCCGTACACGCAGGACAACATGCAAGTGGTCAAGGACTTGCTCGGTGGCACCGTCGGTGGCATCGCCCAGGTGTTGGTGGGCCAGCCGTTCGACACCGTCAAGGTGCGGCTCCAGTCAGCGCCCGAGGGCACCTACCTGGGAGCGGGCGATGTCATCAAGAAATTGGTGAGCACCGAGGGCCCCAAGGGGTTCTACAAGGGTACGTTGACCCCATTGGTCGGGGTGGGTGCGTGTGTGTCTGTCCAGTTCTCGGTGAACGAGTACATGAAGCGCTACTACAACCAGAAGCTCAACGGCGCGCCGTTGCTGTTGGGCCAGTTTTTCAACTGCGGGGCGGCCGCCGGGTTCGCCAACGGGTTCTTGACCGGCCCCATCGAGCACATCCGTATCCGGTTGCAGACCCAGGTGGGCAACGAGTTTGCCGGGCCCATCAACTGCGCCAAGAAGTTGTACCAGGCGGCTGGTATCGCCGGTATCTACAAGGGGTTGGGCCCCACCTTGGTGAGAGAGCTGATTGGGTTGGGTATGTACTTTGCCACCTACGAGGCGTTGGTCAACCGCGAAACCGCGTTGTACAAGGTGGAGCGCGCCGACATCCCCGCGTGGAAGTTGTGCGCGTTTGGCGGGTTGTCCGGGTACGTGTTGTGGATGTCGATCTACCCCGTCGACGTCATCAAGTCCAAGATGCAGACCGACTCCATTGCCTCGCCCAAGTTCCGCAACTCGATGCAGGTGCTCCGCACCGTGTGGGCCACCACGGGGATCCGTGGGTTCTACAAGGGGTTTGTCCCCACCATTTTGAGAGCGGCGCCCGCCAACGGGGCCACGTTTGCCGCCTTCGAGGTGACGATGAGATTGTTGCAGTAGACAGCCCTGGGGGCCCTCATAGACTAATAGACTTTGCCTTGGATTACCTTAGCCTCGTCCTGCCGCGCACCTGCGCGTCCCGCGCGCCTATACAAACCGAAGGGCTTGCGGCAGGCCTCTAGAATATATACATGCGTTAAAACGCTCGGGTGAACTCGACGCCGTCGTGGAGGTACTCGCCGTACTCGTAGTGGTCCTGCCCTTCGAGCTCGTACTCCTCTTCTTTGTCGTCGCCGCGGTTGAACCCCTTGTCGATGCGAAGGTGGAGCCCAGGCACGAAATCAATCAAGTAGAGGAACACACACGACACCACAAACACGTAGGCAGCAGTCACAACGCACCCAAGCACCTGGTAGCCAAACTGCACCCAGTGGTGCGCCACCCACCCGCGCTCACTGGCAAAGAACCCCGTGAGAAGCAGCCCGGTGATGCCCGCCACCCCGTGGATGGCAAAGATGTCGAGGGCATCGTCGATCAGCATCATGTACTTGAGACGGGTCAGCACGTTGCACACCACGCCCGCGATCACCCCGTAGACGATGGGTTTCCACACCTCGGGCACGTATCCGCCACCGGGAGTGAAGATGACAAGCCCAGCAACAAGCCCCAGAGAAAACGACACGAGCGACACCTTGCGGGTGGTTTCGTCCTTGTTCTGCCGCAGTGGCCGTGGCGAAAGCATCGAGAACCCGCCCGTGCGGCCCTCGTCGAGCGGCACCAGCGAGAAGTAGTAGTCGATCAGCGTCCACACCACCGCCAGCGTGCACGCAGAGAGCACGGTGCCGATGATCACGTAGGGGGTCTGTTCCGACCACGTCCCACAGCCCGCAATAAACCCGGTCCAGCCCACACAGATCAAGTACGCCCCAATCACCACCATGCCTGTGCTCAGCGACCGATAGTTGTGGAGCGATCGCGGGTTGCGTGGGCCCAAGCTGTAGGAGTACGCCAACGCGGTGAACCCGGTGACTATGTGAATGCAGTTGCCACCAGCATAGTCGAGCACGGGAAGATTACTCGTCGGAGAAAGCCACCCATGAGGGCTCCAGAACCAGTAGGTGATGGGGTTGTAGACAATGCAGCTCCAAAAGAAGATGAAAACAAGCATGGGGAGCAAGCGACCACGCTCAGCAATGGCTCCGGGGAACGCGAGCGCAGCACACACCACCTTGAACATGCCGGTAAACAAAAAGTGGAGGAGCGACCACACCTCGCCCTGGGGAGTAGTGTAGATGTCGTTGCCCTGGCGAAGTACCACAAAACCCATGTTGCCGATGTACCGATTGCTCAGCGGCGAGTACGCCAACGAGTAGCCCCAGATAAACCAGTCGAGAATGATGAACGGGGCCATCACCATGGGGACGGCAAACATCAGGAGCAGCAGCCGGCGCTGGGTAAGCCCGGAGTAGAAACAGGAGATGCCAAATACCACCACACATAGGAGGCCCGTGCACCCGAGGGTGAAGAGGCTTGACTCTAGCTCCATGGGGTAGTGGGGAAAAATGCGTCAAGTCATCAGCCGTATGTCCTGCCGATACCGGCGCATGCGCGGCCCAAAATCGCGATAAGAAAACAGACCGGGATAGGTTGGAGCCGGAGAGGGGTGATTGTGAGCAACAACGGTAAACACGACGAGTCCGCGAGTGGACATAGTGGGGTCGCTTTTGACAATCACCACCGGCTTTCCCGTCTGGCGAAGCGGCGACTTCGACGCGGTTCGAACTTCCGAGCCTTGCTTGGACTCAACAATTTCTGTAAAGTTTCGCATTTTGGAGGAATTTGAAGGAAGTTAGCAAAAGATGAAAAAACCGATAAGCCACGTTTGGATTGCTACGTGACCCGTTGGCTAGTGTAGAAACGGCAGCCACACCTGCCCCTACGCAACCGAGCGCCACCTCGCATACGGGTCGTGGGATGAAACTCATCTCCGCCATCGCATCGAGCTCCAGAATGCATGCAAAGAACCTCGATATGCGCTCTTAAGCGCTTGTACAGAAACCTCAAGACAGCAGACGATTGTAGATGAAACAGGCACATTGATCGAGCAACCGTTATCAACCTATGAGATGACCTCTATTCTGCGTCCACACCGCGGAACCACTAACGTGCACGTGAATATTCTACACTAAAAACACGCAATGGTTTCTTGGGGCGTCCGTCACGGGCACACCGCCACTTGTGGCGGCCTGCCCGGTGGAAGCGACCCCCTCCACCCCTTGCCCCTCATCCGCTTTCCCCGTATCCTGGAGGATCGGCCGCGCTGCAGCGACGCGTCTGTAACCCATACGCGCACGCGGGACAACCTGCACACTATAGCGCAAACAGAATATACGCATGTCCCAGAGTGACCCCATCCCTCTGTGAACACAAAAGCTGCTGCCACTGGTCCCGCCACCTCCGAACAGCCCGCGCCCCACTCTGACCGCGGCCTCGTTCCCTTGATACCCGCTTTTACTGCCAGTATTTCCTCCCCACCGGTGAGATAGTCGCGGACCGCCCTACTTACGCGCCGTGAATGACTCCCACCAGCAGCTACCCCGACGGACGGCGGTTGCAGGTCGCCGTCAAGCCTGGGGTGATGCGAGACAAGTACCACATGGACGATGTCGACGAGTTTTTTCGAGACGACACCACCGTGGACGAGCAACAACCGCCCTACCGCGGTGCCAACCGGTACAACAGGGCGTTGGTGCAGTCCACCCCCGCGCCGGCGCCCCTGGTGCCCGTACGCTCGCCAGAGTTTGATGACGACAACGAAGATCCCCCCTACCTCCGCCACTTGCGCGAAGCCCACCCAAACACGGGTACTCCAACAGCGAAACCGAGCTACCCTGGGCGGGTGCGCGAGTTGGAACGCATGTACGGGCCCAAGAACGACGACAACAGCACCCCGCAAGGCCAGCGGAGTCTGAAGTCGCCGCAGGAACCTCCGAAAAATCAGCCACCCCAACCATCGTCATCGCAACGGCAGCCCACCAGCCCGCGGGTGACGTCACTTGAGGCCCCGGCTAACCACGCTACAAAGGTCACCCCGCACTCTGGCCACTCCGGGAGCTTCGGACTGACCCACCTGTCCAACTACGACCCCAACCACTTCAGCAACATCGCCCGCAAAATCAACTTTGACCACCAGGGGAAGGACTTCACGATGCTGCCCATTCTCAGCTCGCACCTACGCAAGGACATGAACAGCCCGCTACGGTCGCCCATGCCCATGGGCCAGCTCCAGGTGGACCCGCTCAACCCGTTGCCTCACGAACCGCGAGGACCAAGCAATCTCCACCCCACAACCCAGGGACAGCCCGCGGTACCCACCTCCCACACGAGACCCCAGCTCTACACCCAGCGTGAACAGCACGGAGAAACCACCCACGTGGCTGGCCACCATCCATCACTCTCGTGGCGACCCGGTGGAGAAATCACCCCGCAAGTAACCCCTGCGGCGTCTCGGCTTGGCAGTGCGATACACCTACCTCCAGACATGGTGGCGCCCACCCCTCCGCGCGACAACCTCAACGAGCCTTCGCGTGGAGCGCCCCAGTTCAGCGTGGGAGTTCCCGGACTGCCTTCGTGGCAGCCTCTGCGACTGGAGCTGCGGCTGCCCATTTTCCCCCCCGGAACCAAGCCCGGGTTTCGGTTCTCAAACGCCCAGCGACTGCAAACGGAAGGCACTGTCGATCGCCCCGACGTCACGCTGGCTCCACTCCCATCGGGGCCCATGGGTCCTCCTCCGCGGCCGGGAGGAGCACACAACCAGTACCACCATGCCACCCCCACCGAACGACACCCGGACAACACCACCCGCGAGTCGTACCCCACCAGTATTCCTGCGCACCACCCAGACGTGGTCCAACGCCTTTCGTCGCCTTCTCGCATCACCCCACAGCCGTCGTTCCCCGATGCACAATCCGAGGGTTTCAGTGTGACAAACCACTCCACACCCAAGGCATTCACCAACGACGCAATGAGATTGCAAGCGCCCGCAGCGAAGCGTCCCCGGATGGCTCTGGCAGGTGGTAAACTGCACGACGCTATTATCATAGATTCCGACAGTGACGAAGACGCTTCTGCCGAACGCAAACAGAGGCCCGTCCAGCGCCGACTTGAGGAGATGCAGGGGGTCACACGTCTGCGGGAACAGCCCCGAATCGAGTCTCAGAAGGGTTCGGTCTCCAAGGTTGAAGAGGCATCGAAAACGACGGAAACCAAGGCGCTCGCCGCGCCCATGCGGGCAATAAAAGCTGCTCCAGACACGAAGAGTCGCCCTGTGCCCTCATCGTCCCCGATGCCCTCGGACTCGTTTGCGATGGATGCGTCGTTTGACGAGACGTACCACAACATCCACGCGCCCGAGCCGCAAGCGTCCAGTGACCCCCGGCTAGCCTGGAAGCTGGCGCCAACGCCGTTCTTATTGAAGGAGCGCAGCAACGGCAATCTGAGTCGAGACCCCAGTCCCCACCCTGACTCGGACAAGGCTCCACCACCCATCAAGCTCGCGTTCTCTGGCCCAGCGCAGGGAGTTTCGCGAAAGCTCGACGACGATGTCACTTCGACCGTCTACTGGGACGATCGGCCGGACGTCAGTGCCAGTGGGGTGATGACAGTCTCCGGTATCAAACCTCCACGCAACCTGGGACTGGCTCACTACTACTTCCACGTTGTCCTGGGGGCGATTGAGGTGACGGTGTGCGACACCATATTTGTTGCTGACACTGGCTGTCTGTTTCGAATTCCGCCACGTCTGGTCTACGGGCTCAAAAGCATAAGCACTGCAAGCTTGTTCTTTGTACAAGTGAAGGACCCGACCAGACCTGCTCCGATGCCCCCGATGAATGAGATGGGCTCGCCTGTGAAACGACTCAACCCAGTAATCTCATCGAGAACCTCGAGCTCACCCACACGTCCGCAGCATTGAATTAATTCTAATGACTTTGTAATATTACGCACTTCATACCTAATAGAACTCACGATGACAATACTACTGTTTATTCTAATTGCTTGGGCAAGACCTTGCTGTCGTATTCTTACCCATGGCCTTCATCCGTCTTACCCATGACCTTCACACGCTCATTGTCAGAACTTGGAAAAAGACTGAAGCAGAACTCACTCAACTCCTGGCCTACCGAACCAGTAGACCCTATTCGTAGCGAGCATCGAAGCCGTGTCTTCCCTTCGAGGCCCACCACTCTGTGCACACCAACTTTGATGCGCGCACATTCGAACCCACATCGGATCCATCACAACATCAATGACGGCAGGCAGTACGGGGAGCGCCCCTACGGAGCTGTGGACGTTTGACGATGCCTTGCTGGCATTGGCAGCACCGCCTGACCAGTACCTTTCCGCTAACGTTGACCAGTTTCTCCTCGCCAACAAACTGGTGGTGTTCCAACCGGACCCGTTCTACGACGACAAACCTAACCCGCCCAAAGAAACCAAATCAGTTTCGGTGAGAGGAGTGACATATACCCACGGGAACTGTGGTGATGCCGGTATTGTTTCCAGAAAGTTGCAAGTGCAATTTGACGAGGTTTACCGCATCATTTCCCAGACCAACCTCACCATCCCCGAGCGCCAGGTCAAGCCCGACGAGTTCAAGAGTAAGTTGCCCGATGACCGTGCAAAGCTCTTGATTGACGAGCGCGTTACCTTCTACTGCGCTCGGGTGCTTCGTCAGCGCCGTACCGTGCTTCAAGTGGCCATTGAGTTGTTGCGCCAGCGATCCAGCGCTACCCAGTCGGTCACGGTGCAGAACCTTGGTCGTGAGATCTACATTAGCACAAAATACGTCGACGGTATCATTGATGCCCTTAACCGCACTGTTGGGCTTATTGTAGACCCACCGGCGGTTGGCGCCGATATCGAGGAGGTTTTCCACGTGGAAGCGATTATGTTTGCTGTGGAGTTGTTGAAGCTTTTGTTTGAGGTGTTGTTGCAGAACCCTACCATCACCGCTGCCACCACACGTCGCTGGTTCACCGAGTTTTGCGCTCGCCACAACTACCTCATCAATGTGGGACCGGGCATTGCTGCCAAGCACCAGGAGCAATTCGATGTATTGAAAGGGTTGTGCTCGTTGTGTCTGATCATGTTTCTCGATTTGGAGACCCTGTTCGACCTGGAAGGCCCCAAGGGCGATAGTTACTACGCCGACGACTCTTCGCTTGTCGCCATCAACGAAGTCATCACCAAGCAGTCGAGCACGATTGACACTCCGATGGTGTCCTACTGCTGGATGGTGTTACTATTACGCAAATACTACTTCCTTGAAGACCACCCGCGGGACTTCCCTTTTGACCTCAAGAGCACCATCACGGCGTTGGAGGCCCCGGTGGACCGCGTTTACAGCGAGATCACCACTCTCAGCAGGTTGTTTGAATTTGACAACACCTATTCTGTGGTGCTTGTGGAGGTGCTAGCGGCGATTCTCCCCTTGGTGGCTGTGACCCCTGAACTTTGCACCGTGGTGGCGGAAGTGGTTAGACAGGCCCCACCTTCGATTATAGAGAAGTTTTTCGGGTCGGAATCAGTTCAGGGTGCCGTAGTGGTGGCGCGTACAAAGTTCCCCCACCAGATTGCTCCATTTGTTGATTTGGCCCGAGTCAATGGCCAGTTGGCAGCGGCTGAGTTTGGCGAGCTCCGCAGTTACATGGCCTCGTTCCTCAAGAGCGACTTTGAGCGTTGGTACACGATTGATGACGAGAACACCGAGCTCGTACGCCTTACCCAGTCCGTGGAGATCTATCCTCCCATGGAGGCCGCGAAAAAGGTGGCATTAATGTTGGAGCCCGGCACCCGCGCGAAGGTGTTGCCTAGCGACGAACCCCACATGGTGTTGGCCGCGTTCCTCTATCGTTATTCTGGGTGGGCGTTTTTGGGTCGCATCATGTATAACCAGGCCAAGTACGCAGACTCTCCAGCAGCAGCCGTGGGCGCGTTGCGGTTGGTCAACCAGGTGTTGACCGACGGCACAGACAATGACATTGCCACTATGCTTGCTGATTTGGGAGCCTACGTGGACGATGGCGACTTCTTCGCTGTGGTGCTCCGATTCTTGGACCAGGGGATGCACGGTCGCCAGCTTGAGGTAGCGGAGGCCGCCGTTGACTTTATGCGGTTGGCTCTCCCTTACTTGGACCACCGGGTTTGGGCTTATCTTGCCCAGCTGCAGCTCTGCGGGCATCATGGCTTTGCCCCTTCTTTGTACGGTGCCGTGGAAATGGTCAGAGGCGATTACCCGTTCACTCGTGCACTCGTGCGGTTGACCGATGCGTTAGTGGCACAAGCTTTGGTGTGGACGCTGAAGCCTCATCCCGCTATGGGGCACGTGTTGGCGCACCTCACTCGCCACCTCGTGTATGTCTTTGAAAGCTTTGGCCATTGCCAGTTCAATCACGCGTTTGAGAAGTTGGAGATGGGTATTTTGGTTCTGCAGACGTTTTCTCACATCGTGCTGGCAGCTACTGGGGTAGTGTCCAGTTCTATCACGTCTGTGCTTAGCGAACCTGCATCGGTGGTGACTGCTGCGTTTGCTGAAATTGGAGCTCCGCGTGCTGTGGCCCCCATAGCAGCGATGATCGAAGCCGCGGCTACTAATCTGTACGAAATCTGGGACGTTTCGGGGTACGTGCACATCAACTGGATCCAACGGTGCCTTGCCTTGTGCCGGTTGTTGTTGGACGCGAACATTGCTCCTTCAGACCAGGAGGAGCTGACGGCCACTCAAAAGAAACTGGGGGCCCAATTGGTGGTGGAGAAGCTGTCTCTGCAAGCACTCGTTCCGGTCACTGCTGCAGGTGCCCTCGTCAAGAAGCTGGAAAAGTCTCTGGATACCAAAGAACCCACCGAGCTGTCCACTGTGTCCAAGGACCACTCTGGAAACACTCCACTTGCTCAAATCCTCTTTTCGCATCTCCCTCAGTTGGTGACTTTGTACAACCAGCATCCTTACGCCAAGCAAACTGTGCTCGAGGTTATGACGGCTATGATTCGCGCGCCCCTGGCACCGTCGCTTCTCGTCTATCTTGGACAGCACTCGCTGGAGGTGTTTATCAACACCATTGTCGACGACTTGACCAACCTGCTCACTAGCACCTCGGTTAAGAGCGCTATCTACGACTTTGTATGCGGGGTGATGTCCTCGACGCCCCAGCTGGGTATGGCAGTGTTGCTTGTGAGCGCCGAGCCCGTGTTCCCGGGCACTCCTGCGCGGCCTCAACTGGTGCTTTCGATCCTCAAGGCCAACGCCATTGCTGGGGGTGTTCCTGATGATGTGCGGTACCGTCTCTTGGACGCTATTGCGTTGTCATTTACTTCGTGGGGTGCTGCGGCTGACGATGCTGCGTTTGTGCGCCACTTGGTTGACACGCTTTCGTCGGTCGACATCGCCAATCTGTTACGCGTAGGGGCGAAGGTGGCGGAGATTTTGGCTCTTTATCTCTTCTGCCAGCGTGGATCTACCGAGGCCCGTACTGTGATAAACGCTGCGGAAAAGCTCCCATTGGAGCTGTTGTTTGCTGTGCTGGGATACCGTCCCGAGGTGTATACTGCTGCTGAAGAAGCGTTGGCTTTCACTGGCTACTCGCTCCCTGGCTTGATCACACGTGTGCCTGGATCCACTGACGTATACAACATCGATCTCTTGTCGCTGCTTTTCGCGCAAACCGAGCAGTGGCCCGCGTTGCTGGAGGCGGTGGCTTCGGCTGCCTCTAACATTAGCCACGTGGAAGACCAAGCAGAGTTAGCCCGGTCTGCTGGTGCTTTAGTGGTGGCTCTCGCGAAGGATGAGCTGCTGCCGCGGATGATTTCGTTGGCGGCCTCTTTATTGCAACTCAACGACGAAGAGGGAGTGCCTGCTCCCCTTTTCGAGCAGGTTTTCAACCAACGCATCCAAGTGGCGTTCTTTTTGGTGTACCAAGCTTTCCGTCGCACTCCCGCTGGCTCTGCGCCGTCGGCGGCGGCCGCTGGGCTCGCCTCCTCAAAGGATTCTAAACAGGTTACCCGATCGAACGCAGTAGAGCCCTCTTGCGCCCTCAATATCCTCAAACTGGCCCTTTCGTTGTTGGAGCTGGCCCCCGGCGTCAACTTCCTTTCCGTGTTGTCTACACAACCGACTCAGGGCAACTACCGTCCACTTCTCCGAATCATCTACTGCTGTCTCAACATGGTGGCCGAAGACGGGGCGCTCATTCTTGAGCAATTCCTGGTGTTCCGAACTGTGTTTGATTTGGTGGTTGGGAAAGCCACCCGCACGATCTTGGCGGAGTTCCAGCATCGCGTGCACACGAAACAGAACGCCGACTCATTGGTGGACGACTTATGGATGGTTTTGGCGATTTTGCAAGCATTTTTAAGTCTCCGTTTTGTAGATCCTGGCCGTGTTCATGGTGAATTGGCTAACGTGGTTGATGAGAACGGAACGGTGTCTGCATTGCTTGGTCTCTACAGACGTGCCCATGCTGTAGAGGTTAACCTGGAGTTCGTGTTCGCTCGCATTGCGTTACAATTCATCCAGGAACTTATGCAGATTTCGGAGGTGGTTGCTGACAAGTTTGTTCAAGCAGGTTTGTTCATCGTTCTTGTGGAGCTGCCTATGTCGAAGCCCTTGCGAGCAGGTGGTGTCACAATCACCTCAGCTGCCCCATACCACAGATTGTGGACCTCGGGCATCTTGCCATTATTCAGCACCACATTGGGGAAGATCGGGCCAGCGGCAGCAGAAGAGGTTGCAATGGGATTGCAACTCTTTGGAAAACAAGTTGCGCTGTGCTTTGCTTTGTGGGGTAACGATCTGAGTTCGATCAAAATTTCGACGGCAGCTATCTCAGAGACTGGCCAGCTTTTGTTACTCTTTGAGATCCTCCGGTTGATGTTGCACCCATCCAACGCGGCTACTACCAACGCCACTGATATTGACATGCCGATGTTCAGCGGATATGAGACTCGCGCCAAGCGTGACAAGTTCACCAACTGTCTCACCAACTTGTTGAAACACCCGAAGTTTTTGGCGACTCGTATTGTTCCCAGTTCGGTGGACGAGAAGCGAGTGATGGAGAACGGAGGTCCCACTTACGACAGCTTTGTCAAACAAGTCATTGCCGACATTCTGGACTTGAAGGATTTTGAATAACTTTTATTCTAGAATTTATAATGCATAAACCTACAAGATACCAACCTACGTTAGCTCTTACATATAGCCCATTTAATAGGCGAAGAAAAGAAGGTCTCCACCGATCACCTTCTCATCACAACCTCTTGTGTAGGCTGTGCTCGAGAGGAAATGGCAGATATAAACAATCCGATACTAGGTTTCAGCTTCTAAAAGCTGTGAAAAATAAAATTCTGGCATACATAAGGTAGATGCAACTGCCCAAGTCTAGTGTTTTTGCAAAATTGTATTCGATAAACGTTCAATTCAGTTAAGGGAACTCAAATAACCGCAATCCAACCAACTCAACAAGAGGTCCCTTGGCCCAGTTGGTTAAGGCGTGGTGCTAATAACGCCAAGATCAGCGGTTCGATCCCGCTAGGGACCATTTTTTTGCGCCTCCAGGTTTAGTCTACGCTGACCCAAGAGTTTCCTTTTTTGCACCCGCTTAACTTGTAGATCCTCTTTAAGTTTCGAAGTGATCATGGTCTGTGTTTGTGATCCCATGATGTTACTGTTTGCCGAGATGATTAAATACCCGGAGCACGTTTGGCAATACGTTGACGAGCTCATTGAAGAGCTCACACAGGATCACCAACCGCATAAAGTTGTACCATTAGGTGTCTACATAGATGCGCCTACTCGCCCACTTCATGTGCCCGCGATGTCAGATGGTCAAGTACTACCGTCCACCCCCAATGCAACCGTGAGGGAGCGCGTGGAATGCATTGAGGCGACCTTCCGATGCAACAGGGAGGCGTCCAGCGTATGCAACATGGGAATCAGCCCTCCCATGCGTGTGACCGTGGGTATAATTCCCTCGGACGCGTCCTCCTCAGTCGAGATTACCAACGGAAGCACCCTAGTGCATGATGATCTGTGGTCCGGCGGCTCTTTCTCAACCCATGCATCACTCGATGAGTTTGTCCCGGTTCCCTATGACCCACTGCCACTGTCGATGTCTTCGATCTCGGTCCAGCTGGACTCCCCCAGAGTATTCGGGCGGTACTGTCTCATATTATAAATATACGCGCGAAATCGCTGCATAATTTCTGCACGCGTTGATGGTAACCCTTTCTCAGTTCAGCCTGGTGTTACACCACGGCCTCCTCCTTTTTGAGTCGTACGACAGCGTCTCGGTACCCCACCAAGCGCTGAATGAGCAGTACAATATCATTAATTTCTTGGGCGGCACCGCTCCATACAAACAACATCGCGGCTTTGGGATCCCCCCGGTTCCTCCTCCCACGTGCGAGGTCGACCATGTCCAGCTCGTGAGTCGCCACGGTGAGCGATTCCCCTCATTGGGGGATGGTAAGGCGTTTGAAGAGATCATGGACGTTGTAACGCATTACAAGCAGAAACAGCCGTTCAAAGGTGATTTAGAATTTTTCAACAACTACAAATACTTTGTCAAGGATAAGGAGTACTACGAGAAAGAGACTAAAGAGTCTAATGCCCCTGGGCTGCCGTATCTTGGGTTTGACGATGCCATGCGCCACGGCAAAGTCTTTCGTGAACGTTATGGGAAGTTGGTTACGAAAAAGTTTCCCGTATTTTCGCTGAATTCACGTCGATGTTACAACACAGGCCGCGAGTTTGCAAAGGGTCTTCTCGGGGACAAGTTTGATGACGCAGAATTCGTTGTCGTTTCCGAAGATGCAAAGATGGGCGGCAACAGTCTCACGCCTCGATACGCGTGCAGAAACGCCGAGTGGGATCAACTGCCCGTCGATAAATACGACCAGAGTTATCTTGACAGAGTGGTGGAACGATGGCAGGTAGATAACCCCGGGTTCAACCTCACCGGCGGCCAGGTGTCGCGGATGATGCTCTGGTGTGGCTTTGAGATAAACGTGCGAGGTTGGAGTCCGTTATGCGACTTATTCACGCCGGAGGAGTATATTCGTGAGCAGTATCGCGGCGATTTAGTCAATTACTACTTGTTCGGACGTGGCAACCGCAAGGCGAAAGCCATCGGTTCTCCCATGCTTCGGGCATCGGTAAAGCTTTTACGCGATTTCGATAGTGAACATAAGGTGTTTGTGTCGTTTACGCACGATACCGATTTAGAGTTGATGTTGTCTTCGTTGGGCATCGTTGACCCCGCCGATCATTTACCCACGTCTCACATTCCTTTCCCAAACCCTTATTCCGCAGCCGAAATCGTCCCTATGGGAGCGAGGCTTTATGTGGAACGACTTAAATGTGGCGATGCACGTTTCGTTCGCTTTGTGTTGAACGACGCGGTGATTCCTATTTCAGCTTGCCAAAACGGACCCGGCTTCTCTTGTCCTTTGGATGATTTCGTAAATTACGTTGATGACCAGTTGAAGGATGTCGATTACGGGAAGGACTGCGACGTCGAGGGGCCTCGGGAATTGTCGTTCTACTGGGATTACACAAAAGTCAAGTACGACGCGCCCTTGATCAATCAGTAATCACGATGGTGTTAGTGACGCCACCGCTCATGTCAATACGCCTATATTTATTGCAGGTAAAACAAACGGCAGGTACCCACGTATTTTCATGCATTGTGTGCATCGCCGGCTAAACTGTACCTATTGTTCTAAAAATAAAAATCGATCGTGCAGGCGCATGTTACGAATTCGGGCTCGATTTGATTTCCATGGCGTATATAACGAGGCGCCATGGCGATCAATTGGATGATGCCCAATGTTACTAAGGCTTCTTGTTCTAGCAGTTAGTGTATCGGCTATACCCTACTACTGGTCTGAACCACAGCAAACCTTATTCGCATGCAATATCCAGATCCAACACACGGCAAAATTTTGTCCAGACGCTCCTTTCAAATACAACCTGTGGTACTGTCCGTGCACGAACAAAGTTGCTCGTGCCACTTTGGCTGGATGCCTTGACAATACCGGTCTGATAAGCGATGAGTATTTTGAACCGCTTTTGGCATTGTGCAGAGGCGAGATCTCCAAAAATGACATATTTGATTCTTTGGAATACTTCAGACAGCATGGCAACCACGAGAGAGATACGAAAACACCTATTGTGTTGGACAAAGACCAGTCATTCGCCTATAGAGAACTGATGTGCATGTTTCTTGAGAACTTCAACAAGTCGACTTACTATGGTGCTGGTATGCTTGGTTACTGGGCGCTTATTATGCTTATGGGAGCTATTGCAAACTGGACTCGATTATTGTGTCCGGGTTTACTCAAATACTTCAATGGTTCTATGTCAGTAGGTATCCGTCGCCATATAACGCTACCTGCCCTCCGACTGAGCAAAACCAGTCTGCGAAGTGTTGGTTTTATTCCATCACGATACGAAACAATTGTAATCGCAACCTTCCTTCTTGTTGTGATTATACTTTGTGCCGTCAATGTTACACCCCCACCAAATGACCCTCTCTTCCCTAACCGGCACACTGGAGTGCTACGATACGTGGCTGGTCGTTGCGCTGTGCTGAGTGGATTCTTAGTGCCGCTATTGATATTATTTGGGGGTCGTAATAACCTCCTCTTATGGCTTACCCGGTGGAACTTTGCAACGTTTGTCATGTATCACCGATGGATTGGCCGGGTGGTGTTTGGGCTAGCGAGTGCCCACGCAATTGCCTTCTCCTATGCTATGAACTCCCTCGGAGTTGAAGAATACAGCCCGATGATGCGACGTGACTACATGGTTGCGGGTACAGTGGCCGTAGTGGCTACAGGTGCCATTGTTGTACAAGGGGCTCTCATGTTGCGTCGTCGCCATTATGAGATCTTTATTGGGTTGCATCTATTGTGTGCTTTCGCATTCATCATAGGCTCCTGGATACATGTAGCTCCATTCAACCATGCCCAATTCTACGTGGTGGCTTCGGCTATTTGGATACTAGATCGTGGGTTACGGGTCATCCGCATGTTGCGTTTTGGTGCTCCTTACGCCTCGCTTACTGTTGTTGATGATACTATCAGGGTTGAGATAGACTCGCCAAACTGGCAGCCCAATCCTGGTGGATTCGGATTTGTGTATTTCTTTCGACCACTGTGCTTCTGGCAATCACACCCCTTTACTTTTAACTATGTGGGCGACAAGATTGTTTTCTACGTCAAGATCAAAGGCGGAACCACCCACGGATTGTATCGACACTTGATGACGTGCCGAGGCCAAACGGATAGAATACGTGTGTGTGTAGAGGGCTCCTATGGAGAACCGAGTCCCGCTTACAAGTGTGATAACGCCGTATATGTCGCCGGCGGCAATGGTATCCCTGGTCCGTACTACGAAGCCAGGCTGCTTGCGTTATCGCGCCCATATTCCAAACAAACAATTACTTTGATTTGGGTGATTCGGCACTATTCATCCCTCAGATGGTTTTACAAAGAGTTGCAACTACTTCAACGAACCAAAATTAGAGTGGTTGTTTTTGTCACAGCGCCAGAGAGACAATACCACATTAACAGACTCAAAGTTGAGTTTCTCGAAGGCCGTCCTTGTATGGACACCATCGTGCGATCCACAAAGGCCGCCACGAGAGGGTCTATTGGGTTTGTTGCATGTGGCCACCCAAAAATGGTCGACGACTTGCGCAAGGCATGCATTGACAACCTAGACACTCGATCTCGAATCGACTTTTACGAACATCTCCAGGTATGGTAATTATAGAATTGTAAGTAGAGTATATTGTACCTGGCACCATAGTATTTTTACTTCCGTGTATTCCAACGTTTTGTGCCCTGGCGTGATCTGTGAGCCGCACCTGGAGCGATGCGACATGCACGTTAGAACTCATCGCAGTGGAGAGACGTACTATGGGTCAATCAAACAATGTGGATGGGGAGATTCTAACCAAGCTCACCCACGCGTTGGAAAACCCGGAGGCTCTCGTCAGCTTTATAGCTGGTGGGCAACTCCCCAAGGTGCTTTCAGCGTGGCTGTTTTATGGCTCCAACCGCGATTACAAGCATTTTGATGACTTCACGGACCAAATGGCGAGGCTTGGAGACCTCATCAATACTGCACTGCTGTGCAAAGATGCTTCGGGCATTGCTATTGCCACCCAGTTGGTGGAATTACGTCCCCAAATTATTGCCTACTATCGCGACATGTTCACGCATCAGTGGCCGTGTGTGGCTCGTGGTCTCCTGACCAGAAGATCGGTGGCTGTGGGCATGCTTCACACGTTGACTGCTGCTGTGCAATATGATGCAGTCTGTGCTACCGATTTGTTGAACCAATTCGACTTCAACTTGAATGTCCTCCCTGAATTGTTGCAACCGCGCAAGGGAAAAGGGCAAGGTATACCCACAGTCGGTCTGGAAGGCGAGTTACCACGTCATGCATTTATTGAATTTTGGACAGTATTCACCGGCACTATCTCCCATATCCATCGCAAAGACGTTCTCATTCAGAACCACAAGATTATGAACAATTTGTGGCGGTATATGGCCGAGGGCGACAATGTGGTGACCCTTAAATTGATTCTCAACTGGATAGATAACAGCATTCTCCAAGAGTCCTCCTTTTTGCGTGCCACCAAATGCAAAATCCTCAATGAAAATGTCATGCACAAGCTCGTTCCGCTTTTTGGTCGGCTCACAGTCAAACCTTTGCTGACTGAGTTTCATGACTTGATTGTGAAGATGGCCACTGATGCCAAGCACGGGCTCGCATTCCCCGTGCGTAATCCTTGGGCTTCGAGTGGCTCCGAGGTTACGTACAACAACAAAAAGTTCCCCATTCACAACCAGTTGGTGTTCACTTTGTTGACTGCACTCAAGCCGTGGGAACATCACCCTCAGTTAACTGTTGTTGTCGAGATCATGGCCACTCACCAAGCTGAGTTGCTTGGACCCTACATGAACTGGATGGTCGAGAATGGTGGTGGGTACCACGAACCAGCGTTGCTGAGTTGGTGGATCGGACATACTCTTTTGCACACACAGTTACTTCAATTGGAGTATACTGAACCTGCTTCCGAGCCGGCTGACCTGCGGCGTGTAGCCGAGGTAGTGGGATTAGCCCCACTCTCGAAGGGAGCGTTGACCCGGTGCTTAGAGTTCAACACCCCGATGGTGGTGCAATTTGCCTTGAACTTGATTGAGTATACCTTGCAACGCCTTGATCGGTTTTTGAAACTCGATTTGTGCCCCGCTCCCGAGCTCGTGGAGCTCGTGTTTGCTCAGATGCCCGAGGCCGCGAAAATCATCGACCTCATTGACCGTAATGACCTTGTACGTGTTACGACGTTGCTGATTTTGAACCACTACGAGGCTCTCAGACCCGCTGCGTTGTCGCTTGCCAAGATGGCCACCGCTGGCGTGACCGAGGCAATGAAGTCGTTGACTCCCTACAATGTTGTTCTTTTGGACCGTTACCTTGCCATCCTAGCAAGCCAGGACCGAGACGCTGATATTCGCTGGTGGCACGGCTCGCCTTCGCTATTCACTTGCTTGCTCCAGTTACTGGCTCAATCAAATGCTCGTGCCATGATTTCTCGTCTTGTTGAGGGGACTATGGTGTTTGCTACTGACTTGGCCGCGCTGCCTCTCGATGCACTCATCGCGTCTGTTCAAGACGTCGAAGACCCCGCCGTCTGGAAGGTTATTGACGAGTCAATCTCTCGCGCTATGCGCACTCCCTACAAGTATTACGACTTGTCGCAGGCAAAGTATCACGGCTTGAGTGTTTTCATGGTCGTGGTGGCCGAGCAGACGCAATTTGCCACCAAAGAGACCGCCAATCCTAGCCTCATCGCTTGGGTTCTGCGATTCTTCCGTTACTGCGTGGCGGCCGGGGAGTCACAGGAGGATCTTGCTAAACTCTGCGAAGACTTCGGTTTGTCCGCTGACGTCACGAATGCTCCGCTTGAGGGCCTTGTTGGCTACTTGCTTGACGATAAGGTGACAGCTAAGCAGATGGAGACCAAGCGAATCACGCTGCGGCTCGAGTTTGGTGCGGGCTTGCTTCGGTTCAAACGTGAGCTCGAGCACCCGGCTGTGGCCGTCTCTATCTTCTCCGCATTGGTGGATTACGTTTTGGCGGACAAAAAGGTTGCTCAGTGGGTGCGGCAATCGCCTCGCTTTTACCGTGGGTTGTGGCAACTGGAATTTGCTTTGTCCCTTGTGAGCGAGCTACTTGCTCTTTGTCCTGGACCGCTGTATGTCAACACCATGGTGATGGAAACGCGCCAAGTGGGGCCGTTTGCTTGGTTACTCACCAACGATGAGATCCGTCAACTCTTGACTGATGTTGCTACCCCTGATCTTGCTCTTGAATGTGCCCGTCGTTCTATTAGCGTGGACACCGAGTGGTTTGACCGAGTCGGTGCCTGCGCTGGGGCGTCCCAGTTGATTGCAAAGGGTCTTGTGAAGTTTGACAACCCTGCTACGGCGTTAGCTCGTATTGTTGGTGAGCGCCAGCTTGGCTTGCTCAGACCTTTTGTGCAATCTGCTGACGACGACTTGAGGGAGCAGCTGGTGAAGTACCTTATCGAAAGTCCAGCCGTCCGGGAGGACGCCGAGATGGCGGTGACTGTGGCCGCTCTCTTGCCCCTGGACCACCCCTTCGTTTTGTCTACCGTGCCTTTGGCACAGAAATTCGTCACTTGGGCCCCTTCCTTGACTGTTCTCAAAACTTCCCCTACTACAGAGAATTTGGAAGCAGCTTATCAATATGTGGCCACTCACGGCGACATTTACGGGTTCTGTCCCGAGTTTGTTGACTTGGTGGACGCCGCAGGATCACCCGACCCTGTGTGGTTCCATAAGTGCATGCTCTACATCACCAAGATGTACGCCGAGCTGGATGCTCTTCCCAAGTCTTTCGATGAGTTTGTTGCCCGCATGACTTTGTTTGTTGGCCGCCACCACGTTTGGCTGAAGGTGCCGGCGGCCATAATCAACACCCAGTTGGAAGTGTTCACTGCCCTCCCCTGGGTAACCAATCCCGGGTACCTCAAGTTTGCTGTGGCTGTGGTCATGGCCTGTTCCAACCGTGCCGTGGCCTATCAGAAGGTGCTCCAGATATTTATTTCCAACGAGAAGATGGTGTTACACGAGCTCTTTGAGTCTGAAAGTGAGTCTGCCGGCAATGCCGAAGAAATTGCGACCAACTCAGAGGCAAGGGTGTTGTCAGCGCTTTTAGTTTCCAAATTGTTTAACGTGGACGCGTCCAAGTGTCTGTCAGCGGGGCTCATGGACCAGGTGCTTTGTTTGTACCAGGGGACTACTCGCTATGAAGACATTCTACTCAAGCAGGTTTCGCAAACCATTGAAAGCAAGACATCCCGGCTGTGGATCAATGGAGTTGCCGAGTGGTCGTTCGTCGAAAACGAAGCACGACTTGTCACTAAGGACCCCGCTGGGTTGGTAGTCACATTGCGGAAGGACTTTGTCCTGGGTAGTTGCACCGTTAAACCTACCGTTAACTTCAACATCACCACCCTCGAGGACATTTCAGAGCTTCTTGCGGTGCCTCAGCCCGACTCCGCGTACGACCCTGAATTTTTGATGATGGCCATCGTCAGCAACGACGAGCTTGTGACTATGCGTGACACCCCTCGGTTTGACGTGGCTAAGCTCGTAAGCTCAGGTCTCTTGGCTTCAGTCGTATGTGCTGTGGGGCTGTCAGCTTCGCATGTGTCTGGGGCTGCCCGTGTCCTCATTGGTGGTATGGTGCGCTCTTTAGCAGCCGAGGAAGAGACATACAAGGACAGGCGAGTGATGGGGATTTATCTCAGCAACATCTTGTATACATTCGAGCAACAGTACGCTCACGATGTGCCGCCGATCGTGTGGTATGTCTACGCGCAGATGGCGGGGGTTCTTGCCAACCCTGGCCACTACATGTACGAGCCAACCTACCGCTACGTGTTGGGCCATCCCAAGGTCACCTCGAGAGATATCCCCATGTACCACGTCGTGGTCTCTGCCGGAACCACTACCGTGGATGAAGACTTTTACTACCGCCAAGTGCTGTGGATGCTCACGCAGCTCGCTACAGGGTTGCAAGTCCAGGCGGACGTGGTCCTTGTCAGAAACATGGGCATCCCTGAGTGGGCCTTCAACTTACTCAACCTGCCCTACACTTCGCCCCGTCTCCGCGGTCTTGTGACCGCGTTCATTGCCCAAATACAGCAAGTGGAGCTGGGGGTGGACGTGCTCGTGACCAGGTTCGCGGGGTTGGCTGCCGTTGAACTGCAGCTGATGGCGCGGCCCGAAGACATCCAGATGAAGCAGTTGATGTTACGATTTGGGTTGGGAGAGTCTAAGCGTTTGCACGAGTGGTCCAACCACGACCTTGAGCGGGTAGTCAAGCGCGTTAAAATTTAAGTTTAAGCATCAAATCATCGCATTACAGCATGCCATTGTTTTGTTGATGGCGAAGCTCTTAGCATAATTATGTTCTCATAGTACATTTAAGTTTAGTTGAATCGAGCGTTTCAGGTTCACATGAAGGAAGGCGTCGCCAACGTACGCACAATGACACTAAACGAGCAGGTAATTCCCCAAACAAGTAAACGACAATAGCTGACGTATTCTACCGGTTGCGTGTGCGCTAGTCTCCTCCATCGTTTCCCTTCTCGTCCGCATGTAAACAACCTCGTCGGTCGATTTGCACACACCCTGCAGGACGATGCGTGCCTTTAGGGGAGCGGCCAGATCACAATAATCAATGAGTGTAAGTGGTCCCACGCGATGACGCCATCACCAGCAACTAACGTCTAGCTCAAAAGCCTCGCCCACTACGGGTTCGATCTCGTGTTGATCTCGGTGATTCTTGCGGCCGTTCACCGCAACACCGGGCTTGTGTTCGACACCAGCCATTTTTCCAGTGTTGACATTCGCCGGTGGTTTGGAAACTACTTGGCGTTTGGCGAACGTATGTACGACTCTACGGTTCTGTTGTTGCGGATGCTGGGTTACTTCCGCCAGAAAAACTTGGTGTTGGACTACGCGCAACGCAAAACCGACGAGCTCCTCAGGAGCCAAACTGGTCGCGACGTCGACTCGATCCCTAAAGCGTAAAAATACACATTTTTTTCTGCACCATGGACTTAGTCACCCGGTTCAAACGGGCAATTGCCATTGAACAGGAGGCCGACGCCGCTGCTGCGGACACCTACGTACTTAACTACTCCGCCAAACAGCTTGCACGGCTCGGTTTGGCCATCACCAACTTGGTGGTGGCGTCCACCCGCACCGGGCTCGGGGGCAAAACAATGTTTGAACTCGAGGTCGACTCGGCAGTCAAGCTGGCGGAGGCCATCAACAGCGGGTCGATCCGGGTGGGGGACATTGTCCAGGTAAAGGCCCACGGCGAGGACAAGGTGGACTTTGGGGCGGTCGTCACCAAAATCACCGACGGAGCGGTGACGGTGGCCACCGAGGACGACGTCGAGATCGGAGAGTCCCGAGTGTGGATCGTCAAAACCGCCAACGCCATCACTTATCAACGGATGAACACCGCCATGAATAAATTGGGGGAGATCACAGACAAAAGTGACGTGATGAAATTGATCACAGGCGAGATGCCTTTTACGGAACCACCAAAGGGGGATCCCATGCACGTAATTAATCGGCGGCTTAATCACCTGCAGGTGGAGGCCGTCGATTTTGCCTTACGGGCCCCCGTGACAATCATCCACGGTCCCCCTGGCACCGGTAAAACCTACACGTTGATCGAGCTCATCCAGCAATGTGTGTCGCGGGGTGAGCGCGTCCTCGTTTGCGGCCCGTCGAACATTAGTGTTGACACGATTCTCGAACGACTTTCGGGCGTGGTAGATGCAAAACGAAAAAAGAAACATTCAACGGGGCTCGTCCGCATCGGCCACCCCGCCAGGTTGCTTGAAAGCAACTTGAAACACCTGCTTGACGTATTGACCAAGTCCCCCGGTGACGATAACCGCCTGCTCTTGAATGATATCACCAAAGAGATCGGAGACACCTGGGGCCAGATCCGCAAATGCAAGCGGTACGGCGAACGGCGTCAACTATACGCCGAACTAAAAGATTTGAAAAAAGAGTTTCGAACCCGGGAAAAGCGGGTTGTGAGCGATATCCTTTGTAAGGCGTCGGTGGTGGTGGCTACCCTCCACGGGGCAGGGGCTTACGAGCTAACGTCATTGTACAAGGATCCAGGCCTCAAATTCGGTTTTGACACGATTATTATCGACGAAGTTTCACAAAGTGTGGAGCCCCAGTGTTGGATTCCCTTAGTAAACCACCCCTGCAAAAGATTGGTCATTGCCGGCGACAATCAGCAATTGCCGCCAACAGTTAAGGGTCCGTCATCGGTATTGTCAACTACTCTTTTTGACAGGTTAGTCAACGATTTAGATGGCGCCAAAGTTAAAAAGCTCTTGGATGTGCAGTACCGCATGAACGAGGCTATTATGAAATTTCCACTGAAAGTGCTTTATGGGGATAAACTCATTGCAGATGAAACCGTTCGCCACATAACTCTACAAGACATAGGTTGTACCAATCCGGATGTTGCGGATGTTCTTATCTGGCATGATACCCAAGGCGGCGGCTACAGTGAACAAGTGGAAGATTCGCCGTTGCAAGGTGCTTCCAAGTACAACGAGATGGAAACAACCGTTGTGTGGGAACACGTTGCTGCGTTGATCGAATCAGGTGTAAAAGCAGCCGACATCGGCATTATCACCCCTTATAGCGCCCAGGTGCGGATGCTACGGCTGCAAAATGAGCATGGGGTAGAAGTAGCTACTGTAGATGGATTTCAGGGGCGGGAGAAGGAAGTGATAGTGTTGCTGTTGGTACGCAGTAACGACGACCGCGAAGTGGGTTTCTTGCTGGACGAGCGCCGGCTCAATGTTGCTATGACTCGGGCCAAACGCCAGCTTTGTGTCGTGGGAGACATGGAGTTGTTGGAGCAATGCTCGGTGACGTTTTTAAACCAATGGGCGCTCTTCGCCGAGACACTGTATGAAATTACATACCCTATGCCTTAGGCCGTTAGGAATGCACACAATGCGTATGCAAGCACAAGGGATATGCCCCCCTGGGTGGAACGCAGCCAGGGATGCTCGCTTTCGGTAACCCCCACCCCGCGTTCCCTGCCACAATTATACGATTTAGCGGGGTTAAACTCTACTAACATTCCCTGTCGTGACAGACGTTTGAGCTCATTGCGCCTATCGGCTGATGAGGTTAGTCGCATTAACTTGCCTAGCTTCTTTATTTCTTGGTTTACATTCTGTGTCGCGACCGACGCGCTTCGGCGCCTCACAGGATTGAAGGCTCAGTCGCGCCCGCATCCTTTTGTCAATAACCCGTAATGGGCAAATTCGTGCAGATATTATTTTCCCAAACCTGTGCGGTCAATTCCAAACATGGCAGATGGCACAATGATATAAAAAACCTGTTATCCGCCTCACCGAAATTGGAGAACCTTACCCCAAGTCACTCATTATGAAATTCACTTTTGCCGCTGCCCTCGCGCTTGCCACCGCTGCCCAAGCCGCTACGGTCTACGTCACCCTGGTCGAGTACGTCTACAAGAACGGTAACGAACAGAAGACTCAGGACGCTGCCGTGACCGTCTACGTTAACCCCAACGGCGACCGTGTCGACAAGAACGGCATTCCCCTCGCTATTGCCACTATCGCTGCTGACAACAACAAGGTCGCGGCTCCTATCCAGACCGACCTGGCCCAGCCCGAGCAGCCCGAGTCCCAGCCCGCGTCCCAGCCCCCCGCGTCCCAGGCTCCCGAGCCCAGCACTGCCCCCGCCCCCTCTTCCGCTCCTTCTACTGATGACGGCAACCTCTCCTCCTGGGAAAAGCAGATCTTGGACACCCAAAACAGTTACAGAGCCCGCCACGGCGCCGCCCCCTTCACCTGGGATGCTGCTGCTGCCAAGTACATTGCCGACTACGGTAACCGTGTTTGCTCTCCCAACTTGGTTCACTCTGGTGGCAAGTACGGTGAGAACCTCGCGTGGGGCTACGGTGGCCCCAAGGAAGTTGTTGACGCCTGGTGTTCCGAGAGCTTGGATGGCAGCTTTAACCACCACTCTCAGGTTATCTGGAAGGGTTCCACCGGTGTCGGATGTGCCAGCGCCTGCAACGGCCAGTGGGTTGGCTGCTCCTACCTGCCTGCCGGTAACGTTCAAGGTTCCTACGGTGCTAACGTTAGCCCTTAAATTTCTGTTTATACGTTTTTTTATTTGATATCCTGGAGATAATGTACGAGAATATGGTTTTTAACCGACCTAACTAATGATGCTGGCCAGCCTAAACTTACTTTTGGCTTTGTCCCACCACACGAAAAATTGAGTTGCTTTTCGCTCTGTTTGTTTATGCACGACGCGTACTCGCTTTGGTAAATTCATGCAGCGCGGTTAGCACGTCACTATTGTAGTGCTATAGTAAACAAAACCCCTCACGAACGTGGCATCGGAGGAAGCACCTAGCAATGACGCTCCGCGCGCCAAGCGAAGGCGCGTCGCCCCGCCAACACAGCTTAGGCGGGGTAGCGAATCAACAAAAAAGTGTCAATTCAGGAGGCGTTCCTCGCATGCCACAAGGGACAAACACACTAGTGGTTAACGGATCGCAAAGCCCCCGCAGGGATCACTGTAGCATGCATAGCTAGCGTTGGGAATGTACGGGGAGTTGCGCATGGGGAATGGTGTCTCGTGAACCCCATTCCGCTCCGCATACAGCAGACGCCATTCCAGATGACGCTTCTCTGTACATACCGCGACCGACGTCGCCCGCCGAGAGAACGCGTTAAGCGGATTGTGCCTGGGGCTTGGCGCAAACAATACCCGATACATGGATTAGGGGCGGTTCGATACAGGCGGGTAGGTCAGGAGAAGTGCCGTGGTGCCGGCAATGTCACCCGACCGCCCGATCTGCACGGCAGGCTTCTCCGCGTGGCTTCTTCCCCGGGATCGTCCACCTCGGAGTCGGAGCCCCTACCGTTGCCAGAACCTTATCTTAGGCTACTAGCGCCATTAATCAGAGTTAGAACCACACATGCCTCGATACGAAACCATAATGACCCAACAGATCACGCGCTTTGTTCATGCATCGCCTCGCTGCGTTTCCGCGTGGCTAAACTCAACTGATGTTTCCACCCGGTATTCTGCTGCCGCAAACCCGCGATACTTTTGCGAGATCGCCGGAAGCTGGCCTGCATATGCCCAACGGCGGGGAGGCGGTGGGCAAGATGAATGGGGCCCCAGGGGCTTGAGGACCAGGGGGTGATCCCAGAACGGCTGTGGCGACCCGCCCGCACCCGCCACTACCGCGCAGGCCCCCGTCGCCACCGCCCAACAACCTCCCTAATCTCATTTTTTCGGAGGTTACCAATTTTCGCACACATCACCACCACTCATGACCACCCGTGGCAACGGGTCGGGGCCCAACCCGTACTACATGAACCCGACGCTGCCTGTCAGCATGTACAATCCCCTGGTGACCGACACCCCGCAGAAGAAACGCAGCGCCAGCATCAGCTTCACCCCGACGTTGGCGCCCACCCCGACCCAGTCGTCGTACACGTTCCCAACCCCAACCACAAAACGAGTGTGGGTGAAAACCGCCACGGGCACCCCCACCACCATCATCGTACACGACACCGACATCGTCGACGACCTCAAACTGGCGGTGCTTGCCAAGTTCCCCAACACGTTGGGCCGGTTTGTCGACCTGGCGGACCTATCGATCAAGATCGACTTTGCCACGCTAAGAAAGGACGACGACACCAAGGCTGCCGCCACCTCCGCACCCAAATACCTTCACCTCGAACCGGACCAGAGCGTCTACGCCATTCTCGACTCCTACTACGCCCAGGGGATGACGATGGCCGACGCGTTAATCGTAGACCCTGTGAAGCCGGCGCCGGCGCTGGCGGCCGCAGCAGCTGTTTACCACCAAAAGAAGTTCCACGCGCCCCAGCCCCAGGTCGCCAAACTGCCCATCACCACCCTGCCTCAACCCCACCCGCTGCCGCAGCGGCTCAACCTGCCCCAGCGACAAGCGCTGCCGGACGTGCGCGAGCTGCCGGGCACCCAGCTGCCGCAGGCGGTGCCGCCGCCCACCCTCCACCGGCGGCTGCAGCTGATCCCGCCACAGTCGCCAGCATCGCTGTCGCTGGCGGTGCTTCTCTTGCCGAAAAACTTTACCCTCAACGGGGACGAAAAGAAGAAACCCGCGCCGGAAAAGCCCAAGGAGCAGCCGGAAAAGAAGTCGGTGGCCAAGTCCAACACCGACCGGGTGCTCCCGCTGATCCTGGTGCTCGTGGTCGAGGACAACGCCATCAACCAGGCGATTTTGGGGGCGTTTTTGCGCAAGCACAAGATCCACTACCAGATCGCCAAGAACGGGCAGGAGGCCATCGACAAGTGGCGCGCCGGCGGGTTCCACTTGGTGCTCATGGACATCCAGCTCCCCGTGAAGCTGGGGATCGAGGCCACCAAGGAGATCCGGCGGTTGGAGCGCATCAACCGCATCGGGGTGTTTGCCCAGGAGTGGCACAGTCACAAGTCGCCGGTGAAGCCCGAGGAGCGGTTGGACCTCAACTTGTTCCGGGCGCCGGTGATCATCGTCGCGCTCACGGCGCTGCTGAACTCGCTGGTGGACCGGCAGAACGCGTTGATGGCCGGGTGCAACGACTACTTGACCAAGCCCGTCAACTTGGTGTGGTTGCAAAACAAAATCACCGAGTGGGGGTGCATGCAGGCGTTGATCGACTTTGACTGGTGGAAGTCGAAGCGCACCAAGAAGTAGCAGCTAATACAAACAGGGCGCGTCCCTACCATAGACTACATTTCGCAGCGTGCTGGGTAGTATGGATAGTGTACGGTGGATATCTACCAATAACTCATATTTCAATCCCACTACACATGATCTTACTTTAGTACTTATTCCTCACTCTTTTTTCTTCCTTCTTCCCTCTATTCCCATTCTTTCTCTCTTTCTCTTCCTTTTCTCTGTTTCTCTCTCTTTCTCTCCACGTGATTAATCAACTCGCATACAGGACCAAATCATTCACCAATACCGGTCTCGTCCTTTAGCACTCTATAGACTACATCCCGCAACGGGTTGTTCACGTCCTTTAGCACTCTATAGACTACACCCAGCGGGGTTGTCCCTTAGACTCTAGACTACATCCAGAGGGTTGTCCCTTAGACTCTATCGACTACATCCCGGGTTGTTCATTGGATACACAGTTACGACGCGTTCAACTCCTCCTCCTCGGTGGGGCGCTGCTTCAACACCAACGGCGATCCCGTGATGCGGAAGTACAAGTCCTTGACGTCGTCGGTAGTGGACTCAAAGTGCGAGGTGGCGTCGTACAGCTTCAGCAAGTAGATCCCCAGCTTGGTGCCGTCGTCCTTGGGCTCGTACAAGTCGGCAATCCCCATCAACGTGTCGACACGCGGGCCCAAGAGCTTGAACGCGGGCTCCAACTCCACGTGGGGAGTGTCGGTCTCGATGATGGTCAGGACAATCGCAAGGTAGTACCCCTTGGGCACCACACAGTGCACCAGCGACACCGCGGCGATGTAGATGTCGTTCTTGCGCCCCACCTGGTTCTGGGGGATGATGATCTGCACCAGGTCCAACTCGTGGGTGTTGGGCACCGGGTGGTCGAGGATACACATGGCGCGGATCACCCGCTGGCCCGTCTTCTGCACCCGGTCGGGGAAGTATGTGGGGTCGGCAATGACGATGGGCGCGCGTGCCGTGCCCTCCTTGGTGCGCACCCCCGCAAAGTGGTCGCCGTCGTACAACACCTCGTCGATGGGGGTGTCCAACATGTAGGTGCCGCCGTAGATGGCCAGCAACCGGGCAAACCCCTGGGGCAACTCGCCAAGCCCGTACAACGGGTACAAGTACGGCAGCTTGCCGTACTTGAGCACCAGCTGGGTGTACAACAAGATGCGCTCGTAGGTGGGGCGCGCCGGCTCGTTGAGGTAGTCGTCGTTCAGCCACAACGCCATCGCGTGGCCAATAAAGTCCTTGGTGCCCAGCTCCAAGCCAAAGTAGTTGTACACGTCGTTCATCGTGTTCTTGTCGAGGTCCAACCCCTTGTGGGTCAGCGCCACCTCGTCGTCGTAGTCAGCAATGAACAACAAAAAGTTTTTCATCCGGCGCTTCTCAAAGATGCCCATCAACGACAGCGTGAGCGCCTCCTTCTCGTTGGCCGGCACCTTGGCGATCTTGCCCCCGCGGTACACGTACAGCCCCCCGATCTGTTTGAACTCGATGTAGCGGGTGACGTTGGTGTGGACAAGGATGTTGGTCAATTCGCCGTTGGCCATCAAGAACTTGGGAATCAAGTCGACACACCAGTCGCGGTCGCGGCCCGACAACTCCGGCTTCTGGCCCAGTGGCTTGAACTTCAGGTACAACTGCGAGAGGTTGAGCGACGCCAGCTCGCCGCCGTAGAAGTCCTGCCGGTCGATGTGGAGCACCTTCTTGCCGTCCACCGAGAGAAGACCCAGGAGGATGCATTCGGTGAGCCCGGTGCCCAATACAATTACGTCGTAGTTCTCGTCCATGGTGTGGTGTCAATAAATTGCGGTGCTTGTGCAGGGCGCGATTTCGCACAAATAGGGGAGGGGTGTTGCGGAGCGGGCCGTGGCGGCTGCGGCGGGCGGTGGCGGTCCAGGGCGTGGTGAGTAGGAGGCGTAGGGTGTGGGTGGAGGGGTGGTATGGAGGGGTGTTGTAGGTGAGGTGGGCGTGGTGGGTGAGGTGGGTGTGGTGTTTGTGGTGTAGGCATACCTTATTTGGAGGAGAATACGATAAGGGAGCGCTATCGCAGCCATCGCGAGCGCCTACTACATCCAGAGTCTGATACCCCAGGATCTGGAGGTTGCGTTGTCGATCGCCACGCCAAAACTACGATTTTTGCAGAAATTGAACAAATAGCAGTAAAAGTGAGGAGCCACTGGTCCCAACAGCACGCACCCAGGGTGTCTACAGCCCCGTCTACCGCCTTGGCACGCGTCAAATTATCGTCCCACCTGCAACGCACCTTTGACGGCGCCCATCACCTGTGCCTCCAAACGCATACTCTCCCGAAATAGCCTACCGTGTCTCGCCTGTCACCGCCGTAAGCGAGCCCCGCTCATTCTCCACATTCCTGCGGGCTCTTCTCTTGCATCGTACCCGTGTTCGCCACAGGCATTGCCACGGTTGCACGGCCAACACCACCCAGCACCACCCAAACACCACCCGCCAAAGACGAGACCAGCTCCGAGACCAGCTCCCTCGAAACCGTCTCCCAATTGCTTGCGCCGTGTATCCTAGCCTGTTGTTCTCCACGCAGGTCACCACCTGAAACTGCGACTGAAAAACAAATACCACCACCATGAAGTCGGAGTTGGAAATCGACCGAGAACGCACCACGTGCTTGCTTCTCATCAACACCCAGTTGATCAAGAAGGCGCTCCAGGTGTACAACAACGTGTTGCTAAATCCCAAAGCGCTCTCGCAGATGCAGGCGCCCGACCGCCAGCAAATGATGGAGCAGTACCAGCAGTACACCCGGCGGATCCACTGCAACTTGGGGGTGTTGCTGTACATACACGACCGGTACCACGGCGACCCCAACTCGGGCAACAAAGTCAAGTTCCCCTTGATCATCCTGCCGCCGCCCGACATGCAAGAGTTGACGCCGTTGTACAACAAGCTCCAGGAGTTGTACCCCGAGGCCGTGCAGTACCTCAAGATGAAAATCAACCAATACAAACAGCAGCAGCTGCAACAGATGCACATCCAGCAGCCGCCGCCGGCGCCCACCGGGCCGTCGCCGATGAACGACTTCTTTTAATGTTAATGCCCTAGTTAATGAACGTATCGCCAACCTACCGCGTAGAGTGTGTCATTAGTTACATAATATCGTGAAACTCCAGGTTGATGATGTCGGAGTAGCCAAACGCCGCAGGCAGGAAGCCTGAAAACGAGCGGGAGTTTGTCGGGTGCTGCTGGGACAACAGCTGGGACGCGAGGTCGGCGTCGGCCACGTTGAGCCACAGGGCGTCGTTGGTGATTTCGTTCCACAACCGCGACTCCTCGTCGGGGAAGGTGACCCCCTCGATCCCGGCAAGGTCCAGCGCGTAGCTCGGGGGCATGTCGATCATGGGCACGTCGTCGACGTCGGGCTTGAACACGTCGAACTCCGCCGGCACCGGTGCCGGCGCTTCCGAGACGTCGTCGTGTTTCTGGATCAAGTCCTGGGTGTTGCCGTTGAAGTCGAGCACCTTGATGAGCTTGAGCAACTGGGCGCGCCGCAACGCTGCTGGGTAGTTGCCCAACTTTTTCATTTTGGTGAAGATGATGAGCGCGTGGTCCAAGTGCTCCTTGGTGGCCTCGTGGACCCCGAACGATGCGTTGAAGAGAATGAGGGTCAGCGCCAGCGTGAACAAGTACTCGCGGTCCATCCACCCAAAGAGCGCCACCATGTTTTCCGGCACGAGCGCCCAGATCAGCTTGATGGTGTTGATGCTTGCCTGGAAACTCAGGTTGAGCAACAGGAGCACGTTTTTCGAAAACTTGGTGAGGTCGATGTAGCGGTTCTCGCGGTGGAGCTGCTGCAGCTCCTTGAGCTTCTTGGTGGCAAAGTGGAACAAGAGCGGGCGCACCGCGAGGTTGATCCCCTGGAAGTACTCGGTCATGAGGTTGACCACGAGCCGCAGCACCCGCAAGTTGTCGGCGCTAAAGTCGACGCGGAGGTACGCCGGGAGGTTCACCTTCCAGTTGACGAGCCGCTGCACCAAGTCGGTCACCACCGGCAAGATGTTGACGGTGGGCTGCTTGGTGTAGAGCAGCAGCAAGATGATGGCGTTGATCTGGGTGATGGTGACGCAGTTGTTGATGTAGTCCGCGGGGGGGAAGATGTAGCACAGCCGCACGTCGCTGTCGTCGACGGGGTCGGCGTGGAAGTCGAACGGGAGCTCGGTGCTCACCAGGTCGTCGGCAAACAGGAGGGGCAACCCGGCCTTCAGCGACAACATCCGCTCGTACATGTACACCGTCCACCAGATGCGCCGCCGGTGCTCCAACTCGAACCGGTTGAGGTTCTCCTTGTCGGCGTCGACGTGCCACCCCAAGATGAGCGTCAGCCGCAACGCAAGCCCAAAGTAGAAGTACAGCGCCACCGTGCAGTCGGCCACCTGGAGGTAGAACGCGTAGAGCAACATCACCTCGATGCCGCCGTCCTTGGTGATGTTGTCGATGGCGCCCAGGGCAAAGAGCCCGGTGAAGAGCTCCAGTGCCTGGTAAAAGAACCCGGCGCCAGGCAAGGTGCTCTTTTTGTCCTTTTTGTCGCGCTTGGCCTGGAGATGCGAGTCGGACTCGGTGCCCAAGTACATCTCGCCGATGGCAAAGATGAGCAAGATCTTGCAGAACCAGATCGTCTCCAAGATGGTGTCGTCGTCGGGGGAGTCGTCGGCGGCGGCGTTGCGCTTGAGGATCGCGTGGTTGTCGCGGGTCTTGCCCAGGTACAAGTTCATCAAGAACCGCTTGACGAGGCCCTCGTTGAAAAAGTAGAAGCACCCGTCGTTGTAGTTGATGAACGTGTCCACCAACAACATCGCGTACAGGTACAGCGGCAACGTGAAGTTGATCAGGAGCCCGGGACGGGTGTTGGTTTTCTCGAGGGTGATTTTGTAGGCGTTGCCCTCCATCTCGAGGATGGCGGTCTCGCGGCGGGCCTCGGGCGACGCCGTGGGCGGCGCCGGCAGCGGCAACAGCGCCAACGGGCTCTCCAGCGCCATGTTCTGGATCTCGAGCCCAAACAACGTCATCAGCGACGACCCCACGTACAACTTCTCGCCGGTGCGCAGCTCGATCATCCGCCCGTGCTTGTCGAGCAGCGGGGTGATGACCTCGCCCTGGTGGGGGTCGATCACCTCGGGCGGCTCGGGCTTTGCCGGTGCCCCGGGGGTGGTGTGCTGCGGCAGCTCCTGCAACTGGTGGCGCAACCCGGCGTTCTCCTTCTTGAGCCGGGCAATGTCGTCGTGGAGCCGCAGGAGGTACTTCATCAGCACCACGATCTTCTTTTCCCCTTCCACGTACTCGCACTTGGCACGGGCCAACGAGCACTTCTTACACGGATCTCCGCCGGGACACCGGATGTGCCGCAGCCGGCACCGGATACACGCGACGTTGGTGCGCTTCTGCTTGCCAATGGGCTCGCCCAGCGCGGGGGGCTCCTCGTTCATCTCGTGTCGGCACTGAGGTGGGGAGGATCGGGAAAAACAGGCGCGATGACTATGCGCACTCCGCGAGGCTACCGGAGTCAGCGGCCAACCGTCGGCGTAAGGGGCAGGTGCGGCGGCCGACAGTTACGGGCCCGCGGCCGCCCGGGTGGCTACGGGGTGGCTGGCTGGCGGTGGCTGGCGTGGCTCGCGGGTAGTGGCGGCGCCGCGTCCGGGGTGACCCCACAATTGGCGGTGACACAATGCCAGCGGGCGCCGGCGGCCAGCCAGCGGGCGGAGCGGGCGCGGACCACTGCGGACTGCCACCGTGGCCACGACGCTGGCCCGTACCATCGCTGCCGCGGTGCGGTTCCCCGCTCTCGCCTCGCCCTGCCGCGTTTTGCGGGTGGATATACGAGTCACGCGGCGGTGGGGAGCATCTGGTGATATCGTCAGATGTCGGACACTGGGGTGCTCCGCAGACATTTTCTGCCGGGCCGGGCAGCGGTCGCCAACTGTGCTGGTGGTTAAGCCACCGCTTACGCCGCTTACGGTGTCCCCCCTCGGAACCACCTGGAACGCCAAGGCTCCTACGCGCATTGTTCCCCTGGCGGTGCATTGTGGCTCGCTTACGACAACGGGCGCACAGGCACCGTTGCCGGTGTCGGCATGCCGATGTGGTCTTCGCTTCGTTAATGGTCTATATATGCATCTATTCGTCCAGATCCAGCTCCAGGTCAAACAAGAACCCCAGTTTCTGCCGCGGGAGGCCTGCGTGCGGCGGCATCGGCACCGACGGCGGCGACGGGGGCGCGGTGTCTCCCAAGAACAACGACAGCAACTGCGAGCGTGGGGGCTCGCCGTCGCCAAAGAACGACGCCGCCAACAGCCCCAGCGAGCGCGGCTGCTTCGAGAGCAGCGCCGTCAGCGAGTTGGGGTTGATCAGCGCCACCGGCGCCTCCACCGGGTGCGGCGCGGTGTCGGGGAAGTGTGACGTCATTCCAAACACCAGCTGCGCCAAGTCCTTGGACGAGTTGGGCGCAGATATGGAAAGGCCGTCGTCGGAGTCCAGGGCGGAGTCCGGGTCCTGCGGTAGCGGCGCCGGGCGCGAGGGCATCACCACCGGCAGCACCACCGGCAGCGCCAACGGGGGCATCGCCTCGTCCTCGTACTCCAAGTTGAGGCTTTCGGGGATGTCCACCACCTCGGGGGTCTTGACGCCGGCCAAGTCGTTGGTGTAGACCCGGTTGTAGTCGTAGTAGTAGTCGTACCCGCGGTTTTCCAGCGCGTTGTGGCTCATCAGCAGCGTGTAGGGGTTGTCGTCGTCCAGCTCCTCCTCCAGCAGCCCGTAGTTGATGGTGGTGGGCGCCAACCGCTGGATGGTCTGCACCAGCAGCCGCCGCAGCCCCAGGGTGGCCTCCAGCCGCTCCAGCTCCAGGTCGGAGGGAGGACCCACCCCGGCCACCATGCCTCCCAGCGGCCGCACCGACAAAAAGAACCCGCCGTCCTCGTCGTCGTCGTCGTCGTCGTCGTCCAGGTCCAAGTAGATCGCCTGGGTGGCGGGCCCGCGGAACTCGTCGTCCAGGTACCCGTCCACCGCCTGGCACTGTTCCACCAGCTCGTTGAAGCGGATGTGCCGCGGCGCCAGCGCCTCCAGCGGCGCCCGCGGCTCGGCCGGCGCCTCGGGCACCGCCGGCGGCTTGGGTTTGTTTAGTAGCTCCTGGATGCGCGTGAGCAGCGAGTTCAGCAGCGGGCCCGCCGCCTGGTGGTACTGTTTGTTGAGGCGGCCCAGGATGGCGTCGTAGTCAAAGAACTCGGGCTTGGGCGCGTTCTTCATCGCCGCCACCCGCTGCTGGTACTCCTGCCGCTGCTGCTGGTACATTTTGTTGGTGACGAGCTCGAGCTTGAGCAAGTTGGAGTGCAGGATGATCAGCTGGGCGGCGGTGCGCCGCTTGAGGATGGGCTTGAGCTCCTTGGGCGACTGCCGCGGCAACAGGATGTCGCCCGCCACCTTCAGCGTCGCCGTGCGCTGGCGGTGCGGGTCGTCGTCCTCCTTGTCCTCCTTCATGATGGGGCCGTACAACCACAGCACGTCCAGGTCCTTCAGCCAGTTGATGCACTCGGGCAGGATGGTGCGGAGGTTGCCGCGCCGCTGGGCCCACGTCCGCCACAGCGCGTTCTCCAACCGCGCCGCGTTGGCCACGGTGTTGCGCTTGGACACAATGTACCGCCACAGCTTCAGGATGTCGGTGACGTCCCACTGGTGCAGCAAGTAGTCCACCAACTGCAGCGGCTCGGGGGTGATGTCGGCGTCGTCGTGCGGCACGAGGTCCGGCAGCTGGAAGTCCTTGGGCACGGCGATGGCAGGCTCGGGGGCGCCGGCGGCGGGCTCGGGCACGGACTCGCCGGCGGGAGCGGCATTGGCGGGCGCGCGCGCGTCGGCCTTGTCCTCGATCCGCTCCGCCTGCTTGTCCGGGTCGATGAACTCGTCCAACAACCCGAGCGACCGGGTGCGTTTGAGCTTGAAGGTGGTGTTTTCGAAGTGCTCGTCGTCGTGGGCGTCCACGTGCTGCGACGTGGTGGCGCCGCCACTGAACACCTCCTGCGGAGCCGGGCGGGCGGCGGCGGGGGTGGTACTCCCCGTGTCTTCGTTACTCATATGCCCCGCTCGCTCTATTGATGACACTTTTGCGGAGGGATTTTTCTATTTTTCTGGTGCGAACCTGGCGGTGACGAGCCAATGGAACGTGGGGGTGGCGGGCGGTGCCCGTGGCGGTGGCGGTGGTGGAGCCGCCGGTGGTCGCCGGGTCTACGGGGTGGGTGGCGGTGGCGGCGGCGCCCACTTTCTACAACGTCACATCCCACCGGAAAAACTCGTCACGTGCTGCGTTTATTGGTTGACTCGGGTTGCGCCCGTGGGACAAACAGTGCGAAGGGGGAAGGGGTCAATGGGTGAGACCAATGAACCAATGGGTGAGAACAATGGGTGAGACCGATGGGTGAGACCAATGAGACCAATGAACCAATGGGTGAGAACAATGGGTGAGACCGATGGGTGAGACCAATGGTGAGATCAATGGGTGAGACCAATGGGTGAGACCAATGAGACCAATGGGTGAGACCAATGGATGTGAGACCAATGAGTTTGTAGGTAGGTGCGTAGGTGGGTTGTAGGGTGGGTTTGTAGGTGGGTGTGCCGGGTTGGTTTGCAGGGTGATGGTGCAAATGGGTACGCTAGGGGTTGTGGTCACCACTAGTAGGCTGGCCGGATTGGTCCTGATTCACCTTTCGGGTTGTTTCACCGGGACTGGCAAGTTTCTTACTGGCTGGCAACCTTCCACGGTTGACCGCGCAGGCTACTTGTTTGGGCCATAGGGTTGCGCTACGGGTTGCACACGCGTTCGCACGCAGAGGCATTAGGTTTAGCGGGGCTCCTTTAGCCCGAGCGTCAATGGCTCCCTGCCAATCCATGCACGCGACAATGGCTCGATCCCCCCAGATCCAGTGTGCCGGTGGTGGCCACAGAAAATTACTGGATTGGGATGCGCATACGGCGTTGGCACGCGATATCAGAGGCGTTACAAACGCTGTGACCGTTTCACTGCGACCATACCCCGCAGGACAGCAAACCTTGCATCGGACCACCGCCCACGCGAGCCCGAGCCACCGGGCAGTGTCGACCACCCCCACCCGCAATGGCTCCGTCGCCACCACCTGCCCCGGTGCATCCGCTGGGCTAGCGTAGATGCTTCAACGTCAGGCAACGGCTGCTGCCTGCACAAACGCCGGCGAAGAGATGCATGTCACATTTGCTCGTTTATAAAGATAGCACACCCCAGAAAAAAAAAACGAGATGGCTGAAAAACCTGTGGACGATCTGTTAGCGGACTACGTCAAGAGCGGAGACACCGCCAGCGTTGCCTCGTACAAAAAGGACGAGGCCGCCGACTCGGCGTTCGAGTCCACCGAGTTGCCCAAGGGGGAATTGAAGCGGACGTTCTCGACGTACTCGGTGATTGCCATCGGGTTTGGGTTGACCAACTCGTGGTTTGGCATCTCGGCATCGTTGATCACCGGTATCCAGTCCGGTGGTCCCCTTCTTATTGTGTATGGTATCTTGATCATCGCTTCGGTGTCGTACTGCATCGGGATCACGCTTTCGGAAATGTCGTCGGCTATCCCCTCGGCTGGCGGCCAGTACGTGTGGTCGCGGGTGTTGGCGCCGAAAAAGTACCTGAACTTCTTGGCGTACTTGTGTGGGGCGCTCGCGTGGTCGGGCGCGCTCTTCACCTGTGCGTCGATGGCCCAGGCCATCGCCAACGAGTTGATGGGGTTCTGGGTGTTGAACCACCCCGATCACGTGCCGCAGAAGTGGCAGTTGTTTGTCATTTACGAGTTGATCAACTTGTTCCTCATGTTGTTCAACTGCTACGGCCGCATCTTGCCCATTCTCGGGAAAACGGTGTTGTACGTGTCGTTGTTCTCCTACGTCACCATCTCGTTGACGGTGCTCATCTGCTCGCGCGGCCACTACCAAAAGCCCGAATTCGTGTTTGTCAAGTTTGAAAACAACACCGGGTGGTCCACCGCGGGGATCGCGTTTATCGTTGGTTTGGTGAACCCCAACTGGTCGTTTTCGTGTCTTGACTCCGCCACCCACTTGGCCGAGGAAACCACCAAGCCCCGCACCGATATCCCCAAGGCCATTCTCGGGACGGTCACCATGGGGTTCTTGACCTCGTTCACCTACGTCATCGCCATGTTCTTTTGCATCCGCAACTTGGACGACATCTTCAACTCCAACACCGGGATGCCCATCTTGGACATCTACTACCAGGCGTTGGGCAACAAGGCGGGGGCCACCTGCTTGGGGGTGCTCATCTTTTTGACCGCGTGCGGGTGCACCATCTCCGCCCAGACGTGGCAGACCCGGTTGTGCTGGTCGTTTGCCCGCGACAAGGGGTTGCCGTGGTCCAAGTGGTTGGCGGAGGTGAACCCCAAGTTGGGGGTGCCGTTGAACGCCCACGTGTTTTCGCTGGCGTGGGTGGCGTTGTTGGGGATCTTGTACCTCGTGTCTGACGCCGCCTTCAACTCGATGGTGGTGGGCTGTATCACGTTGTTGTTGTTGTCGTACATGGTGCCTACCCTCTGTCTTCTTTACCGTGGCCGCAACAACATCAAGCACGGCCCCTTCTGGTTGGGCAAGGTGGGCCTCTTCGCCAATATCGTCACCATTTGCTGGACCGTTTTTGCTCTTGTGTTCTTCTCCTTCCCGATGTTTATGCCCGTCACTGGTGGCACCATGAACTACTTCTGTGTGGTCTTGGTGATCAACTTGATCATTATTTTTGGCTACTGGTGGTTCCCCATCAAAAAGTATGGCTGCAAGCACAAGTTTGCCGGTGGGTTGGGCAACCACGAGGAGGTGGAGTTCCCCGACGTGTGCCTCACCGACTTGTGATTCATTTCTGGGTAGATTATAGACTAATATTTATAGACACTAATAACATTCAACTGGTATTTGGACACGGTGTAGGTGGTGGCCGCAAGCTAGACGTCACGCCACACCATGATACCCACATACCTGAAAAGAACACGACAGTTGATTACCCTCCCCACCTCATTCGAAACTACCGACTCGCTCGCTTACCGTTTCACCCACTCAAACGAGTTGTTTACAACATTTTCGATCGCGCGCAGATTACGTCTAACCACCGATGTACATAGTCAAGCTCCCGTGGCTAGGACACAAGGGTACGTGACTCCATTGACGGCTGAATTATAGCTTACTAACCACCCAAGGTGAACACAAGAGCGTTGAATGCTACTCGGTAACCATCAACCGCGACGGCACCCGCCTCGCGCTGGGGGGCCTCGACGGTAACGTGAAAATATGGGACACCAGCACAATATTGCCGTTTGCCCAGTTGGCGGAACTGGACGGCCAGCGCAAGAGCAAGCGCAACAAGGTGGAAGAAACCCCCGAGGCTCTCGAGAAGCGCCTTACCTCGTCCCACGCCTTGCCTCCGTCCGATTTGCGCCGCCCCATGTGTCTGGTTTCGCGGCACAACGGAGTGGTCACCAGTGTCAAGTTCCTGCCCGACGGGCGCTTCTTGGCTCTGGGATCGGACGACAAGATCTGTTTGATTTGGGAAAAGGATCTCGAAAAGGGCCAACGTCCGCAGTTTGGCGGAGACGAGGATGATTTGGAGCATTGGACGGTGCGCAAACGGTTGGTGGCCCACGACAACGACATCCAGGACATCGCGTGGTCGCCCGATGGCGCGTTGTTGGTGACAGTGGGTCTCGATCGGCTGATCATCGTGTGGAACGCCAACACGTTTGAGCGGATCAAGCGGTACGACATCCACCAGCTGATGGTGAAGGGAGTGGTGTTTGATCCCGCCAACAAGTTTTTTGCGACTGCCTCCGACGACCGTACCGTGCGGGTGTTTCGCTACTACCGCAAGCTCAACGAGAACAGCTTCGAGTTCCAGATGGAGCACATCGTTATTGACCCGTTCAAAAAGCTGCCGCTCACGTCGTATTTCCGGCGGATGTCGTGGTCTCCCGACGGCCAGCACATTGCGGTGCCCAATGCCACCAACGGCCCGGTGCCGCTGGTGGCGGTGATCAACCGTGGCGACTGGGCCGCGGACATTTCCTTGATTGGCCACGAAATGCCGTGTGAAGTGGCGGCGTTTGCTCCGGTGGTATTCAATGCCACCCCCAAGGAGAGCCAGCCCACGTTTTCGACGGTGGTGGCCACCGGTGGCCAGGACCGAACGGTGGCTTTCTGGAGTACCACACTGACCCGCCCGCTCGCGGTCACCGAAGACATTGTGCATAGTTCGATTACCGACATGGCGTGGGCCCCCGATGGCCTGGCGCTCTACTTTTCGAGCTTGGATGGGCTGATCACCTGTGTCAAGTTTGAGCCCGGCGAGTTGGGGGTAGCGGTGCCTCCGGAAACTGTTACCGAGCAGTTGAATAGGTACGGTGCGGACCGTGATCTGGCGGTGTTTCCCGAAAGCATCGAGCAGCTCCGGTTGGAAGGGAAGGCCGACACCTCAGTGGCACCGGTTCCCAAGGCTGAGACGCCCATCCCGCTGGAAACAGTCACCAAGGTGGCCGCGCGGGCTCTGGTGGCCAAGCCCACGGCACCGCTAAACGCGGTGACCACCACCAAATCAGGAAAGAAACGTGTGGCGCCCACCCTCGTGTCGGCGGCCCCTTCCACCCCTACTACTCTCGCACCCCTCTCCTCAAAGACTGCCACCTCGAGCGCGCTTTCAACGCCTAATTACATCCTTCCTCGGCTTGGCGTGGCCACCGCAGTTCACGGAATCCGCCTGCGACACACCGTACCTCAACTTGAGACCCAAACTGGCGATGACAACGACAACGTGGATATGGCGATCAACGACACGCCCCAGCTCTCGGAAGCTACGTTGAAGCGCCAGCGGCGCGAGCGCAAGCGGGTGCACATGGAGTTACGGTACCCACTGGGGTTCAAACGAGTACTGAATCTCCCCACGCTGATGTTCAACAACCACCAGGTCCTCAGCCACGACGTGGGCACCATTTTGGCGGGGATGTCTAATTCCGCCGCGCCCGAGGTGACCACGCCCACCGTCGACATCGATGAAGATCTCGGTTTTGCTGTGGTGGTTGAATCGGTTTCCCATAAGTTGGAAGGCGAGTCGGTGGTCTCAACTGTCGAAGTACGCAACGGACAACCCTGGACAAAGTACGACGACGACAGCGAGCTTCAAGACAACGACACCATTGACTTTAACTCTCCCACTCGAGTCATTGTCTCCACAACCGCGGCATCCACCCGCGAGTTCACGTTGTACTATCCGCAGCGCCTCCAACATGCTATCCCCATTGTGATTGACGACACCTTCCGGTTTATTGTGTTGGTCTCCTTAGCGGGCACGGTGTGGATCACCACCACCAATGGCACCCTGGTGGTGCCCAGTTTTGAATTGGGTGGTAATGTGGTTGTGCGGCGTACGCGTGGCAAGCATTTGCTCCTCATAACAAACACTGGCTTGGTTTACACTTACGAATTTGGTCCTTTTGGTGTGCGAGCACGTCTTCGAGAAGTCTCTTTGGCTCCTGTGTTGAACCAAAGCACCGAGACCGTATTACCTTTGGTGAAGGCCGTCGACTTGGGTCCCGATGGCTCGGTGTACGTTATTTTGGACGACACCGGAGATATCCATCGCTATGACTCTGACTTGGGGTGCTGGACCATGGTGATGGACGCATGGTATTACTCGGCCGTTGCGGCGAAGGGAAACGAGAACGACCTTCTCACCACCTCAAGAGCCGTCCGCGATGCCCAAGTGAAACGCCACAACAAGATCCATTACAAATTTACCGACGCTACTACCCCCCTCGAGGAGTCTATGGTGAATAGATACCAGGAGTCTCTTGAATATTTAGCATAAATTAATATCAATACACATTTTTAATTCCAAAGGCATTGCACGTCATGGCCAATTTTCTGCCCCCGTGCTTGCCCCAGGCGGCCCCTTACTCACGAGTCATAACGTTTCATTTCTACTTGTCTTGCACCGCCATCAACGAACCAATAAACGACAACACCAAACGACCACGCACCTCGTTGATGTCTTCGGGCACCAACCAGATCAAAGCACCGATCTTACGAGCAATCGAAATAGCCAACTTAGCGTTGGCGTACTTCTCATCGTCGCTCAAGTTGGGGCCATCGTACACCAAATCGTAGTCCACGTAACCAGGGCGCAAGCCATTGAGGACGTCCAACAACCACTTACCAGAGGAGATGGAAGAGTCCTTGAACAGGCGCACCGTGCTCTGCTTACCACCCTTGGTGACCTGGCCATTGGCCCACTTCAACATGTCAGAGTCCGACAACAGCTCGGAGCCGTGGTTGAGCTGGGCAAGAGTGTTGACAATGTTGCGGCGCATCAACTGCCACACCAAACCCAATGTGAGCAACTTGTTACCGTCGACAATGTCCAGGCCCTCGATACCCACCAACGAAAAGTGGTTGGCCTTACCAATCTCAACGGCGTAGTTGGTGTTTTCAAGGGCCTTGAACCGCGACACCTCCCCGTTGGCACCCTTCTTGTTAACGTGTTTGAACAGCACCGTGCCGGGCATCACCTTTTCGAAGGCTTGCAAGAGCACCAAACCGTCCTTCAAATCCTCAAACAACGAGACAATGGGAGGATCCACATCCAAAGAGTTAAGCCACAAAGTGAACACCCGGGCCTCGCGCTCACCCTCGGCGTCGAACTCCTCGATCTCAATTTGTTCGTGCTCTTCGATGGGGTCCAAACCGGGGTAATTGTTGAACAAGTTGGCCACAAACGCCAAATTAAGTTTAGGGTTACCTGCCACCAACGACTTGGGAGTCAAGTACTTGCGGCAGCCAATGCGGTCGGCGTTGTCAAGCACCATTTCCGCCCGGCGGTTAACGTCAGACTGCTGCAAAGGCTCGAGACCACACTTGTCCGGCACCAACTGGTGCAACAACACGGTGTAGTTTTCGCCATCGGCAATGTCTTTGCCAAAGTTGGCGACGCGGCGCTGAGAGCCCGCGTTCTTCAAGTGGTAGTTGAACCAACGCAACAAGATCTGCTCCGGGGGCAACCGCAAGAACTGCTCGAGAGTTTCGTCATCCTCCAACAAGCGGTACAACTCGGGGTGGTACTTGATGTCCACCTTCAGCAAAAGACCCCGACGGATGATCTGCCAAATGAGACCCAAGATCAAGTGCTCTTTGCCGTCAATGATGTCATCGGAGTGCACATTGACCACGACACATCCGATTGCCTTGGCGGAGTTGATGACGATGTTGGCGTTCTCCGACATCTGGAAGTTGTTCAATTGCTTCCCGCTCTTAGGCAAGTTCAACACACGCGTGTCGATGGTGTCGGGCACCGAATCGTTGATCAACTTGGAAAGCACCAAACCATCACGACATTCGTCAAAGATCTGGAATGTGTCAACGTCAAACGGCAACCGCGAGCCCACCAAGTCGTCGCCGGAAAGCACCGAGTTGATGTGGCGAGTGAATTCGGTACGCTCCTCGTCGTTGATGGAGTGGGTGGTGCCCGACAGCTTACCACCGAGGTACACCTTGTTCTTGGCCGAGTTGGCGGTGGGGATCGGCGGCGCAGGTTTGTTGACCCGGCCGGGCGAGCCAGGCATCTGGGGCTGCTCGGGAACCCCCAATGAGGTACCCTTGAGCTTGGCCACCAAGTCGACGTAGTCGTCGAGTTCAACCTTGCCGGAAGCGTCGACATCAACCTGCTTCAAGGTCTCTCGACACTGGTCGTAGCTGTATTCACCTTTCTTCGACACAAAGTTGATGACATCCTTCTTATCAACACCCTTCTCTTCAACATCGAGAGAACGGAACTCGTCAATGATCTCAAACAATTGACTTTGGTCAAAGGTGTCCGCGTACTTTTTCTGTAATTTGAGCACGTTCATCGTATCAATTGGCCGTGGTTGCGATCTGCCTGGAATTTGTCAGTTTATAGGGGGCAATCGCACCCCACCATTATGCAGGTTACAGCCGCAATGGCGCGGGTAAAGTGTGACCACGGCATAGCCTCAGCGAAGCAGCAGTGGGATTCGATGCAGCAGATACGAGAGAATACGGAGATCCGGTGTAATTTTTAATTGCCTTGCTGGTGTCTTGAAAATTTTGGTAAAGGTGGCTAATCAGCTAGCCAGCCACTTCAATTTTCTAAGCTGCGCCTTTACGAATAATACGACTTGGGAAACATGTATAATCACAGTACAAAACAGGGTGCAACACGCACAAAAAAAAACAAAGCACAGTAGCAGATCAACCCCGGAATACGTTCTTCTCGGGATTATTCCACACATTGTTGGGTCCAAAGGCACACACAACGTACTGAATGCCGTTGCAGTCATGGGTGGCGCACGCGACCTCAGTAGCTTTACGCCAAACCATGTTGCTGAAGCTAGTGGGACGGGCCTTGTGATCGCCGAATCGATATTTCTTACCCTCGCGGTACCATAAGTTGATGGCCTCTTTGGCATTGAAGGCATAAGCCTGGTTGATAGCGTAATCCTTAGAAGTAATGGCAGACAATCCGCCGCACGTCTGCGCCTTGGCAAGCTTACTGGCGTACTCGTAAGCTTTAGCGCTCCATCTTAGAGGTGGAGCTCTATTCTTCGCACGTTTATCGTTGATGTTCGAAAGCATGACGTACGACAAGGGCACATTGATACCCGGAGATTTAGTGATTTCTGCGTAGGGATCGGTTGGCAGCAGTTCGTCAGTCAGGGGAGTTGCCGAGGTCGAGTTCGTCAAAGTGGGAATGACCGCCGAAGCAACGGATTCGGACACCTGCTCCGAGAGTGACGTGACCATGGAGGAAACCAGAAAAGTCGGAGTGGAGAACGAGTCGATTATCGTTGTCAGTGGTGTGACTAGTGACAATATTCCGCTAGAGGAGGTCTGGTTTTGAGCATTTTGAGCGTCAGACAGGTACATCGATTCACTGCTTCGATTTCCATCCACATTTGTCATCGTTGGACTGGCCGATGAAGCATCAGCAGTGGCAGGGTTGATCGTCACAGTAACAGTAGGAGTGTACGTAACCGTAACGGTAATAGTGCCAAATCCTCCATCGTAGTTGCTAGTAACATAAGTGATTGTCGAGGACGTCGCTGAAGTCATAGCAGAAGTATAAACACTCGTCGAGCCAGTCGACAGAGACACGTCCCGCGAAGGTTCGACTTTGGTGGAATTGATGACACTAGACGGGTCAACCAGGACCAGGTGCGTAGCGCCCATCGAAGAAGCAGCAGCAGTGTTATCCACAATACCCGACACTTCTCCATCAGTGTTCAGCACGATGGAATTAGTGTTGGAGATAAAGGTTTCACTGGATTCAACCGAATCTTGGCTGGGGGGGAGCGAAGAATCGTGGAGGCTATTGGTCGTCACTGACAGAGAGGTAAGCGCGGACTCGCCGAGGATTGTTGACGGCGATGGGATTGCCACCGTATCCAGCGACTCTTCCTTGGTGGAAAACGCGCTGTGAGTAGGTAATACGGATTTCACGTCAGTTGAGTCAGACGTCGTTAGGTTGGTACGCGTATGATTCCCTGCAGTGGTGGAGGAAATAACAAGGGACGAAGTGTTTGTTGACAAAATTGACATGGAGTCAACAGACTTTTCACTGAGAGAGGCAGAAGTTGAGTAATTGTTCCAGCCAGTAGATACTGAACTTGAGCTCAACCCGTTTGTCAACACGACGGTATCGCTTGTTGGCGCGGTTGACGGTAAGGAGGACTCCCACAGGGAGCTGTTATCGGTCAAAGTAGAATGGGAGACATTTCCATGGGAATAGCCCGTTTCACCCAGCACACTTTGAATGGAGTAGTCTGATGGAGAGTCGGTTGAGTTCAACACACTTTCGATCGAAAGACCAAATGACGAGTTGATGCCGCTCTCAGTCAACAGCGAAGCGTTTGACGACGCCTGGGTCATAAGAGAACTTCTGCCAGAAGTCAAACAATCATTGACGGTGTCAGTGATTGTCTCAGTAATAACAAGAGTGTCTTCCTTGGTTACTGTGTGGCTCACCGTCACATAAGAGGTGACATCGGCTAAAGCAGTTGACAACAACGCTAAGATAATGCCCCGCTTCATCATGAGTTGAGGTTTAACAAATGTTACAAGTGGATACAGCTCCCTTTAAATATAATTCTAGTTACCTTGCTGAAGGGGCGCATTCCAAGGGCAACCACGTTCGAAAGTCCTTGTAATGAAATCGAACCTAATTCTGGAATTTACTTAAGCGTGTCGAATATGGAGGGAATTCATCCCATTAAGGGGCTGGAACACCAATAGCGGCCTCGCAAAGAGAGACAAGAGACTCTCTTCTGAGTTCCAACGTTGTTGAATCAAGCTAAGGCAACGAGATCTGCATTATCGCGCTCTATGGTCGATCTTAAGATCTCTTGCATATGGCTGCAAATGTTTCAGTACGCTATCTCACTTGAGGACGTTTGATCACTTCTACTACACCACTTCTCCCGAAAAGTGGCGATCGCGTATCTGATGACCTAAGGATGGCTGTACTCAAGAATGTGGCGGAGCTGGTGCAAAATAATTTACTCTTGTGGAAATACATTTGTCTAAGATACCCAAATCTGCATGCACGATGAAAACTTCAACATACGATAATGAAACAAATGCGAGGGAAGCAGGGGGCAAGCAAGGGCCCAAAGCCATTGGAAACAATAGAGACACGTTTCATCAGCTCAACTATTCTCAAGAACTTCCTGTTTCAACATTGAATCCGGAGGATACCGAGGTCTCGACTCGATGACTCGACGTCAGTATCGAAGTCCAGACCTTCTGAGAACAGTTCGCTTGAATTCGTGCCATTCACTAGGGTAGAATTGAGAGAAGGCTGTGAAAAACTCATTATGGGCCTGCTAACAACGTTGATGAAATAGAACAATTCTAACGGGTGGTGACTCTTCGGGTCTAGTCCTTATGTCTCCATTCCAGATACAATTTTACCCTTTTTGCTCGCCCTTAAGTTTTTTGTTTTATACCATTCCGCGCGTATTCATTCCCGTGCGGCGCTTACTGGCTACAAAATTCGCGGTAACTGGGTGGCGTGAGTATGGTTCTCCCTATTCTTGCGGGATTGGGTATTGCGGTATCGGCACTTACCGTCAAACTGACTATAGCGGCTCTCAGGAAATATAGGTATCTCACTCCTCAGATGATAGCCCAGCTCAATAACCTTAAACTCGTGGATCCCATGGCACTGGCGACCCACGTGGATAGAACCGATCCTCGATACCAACAATACCAATATATTAGAGCCCATTTCGCCAACGAAGGCTTTAAGGACCGCCTAACGGAAGATGAGGCACTTGCGATACTTGGAATTTCTGGAGAAGACATCATGCATATCAGTAAGAAGATGGTCCACGATCGGTGGCGACGGCTCATGATGCTCAACCATCCTGATAAACATGGAAGCAAGTACTTGAGTCAAAAGCTCAATGAAGCCAAGGAGGTGTTAGATAAGAGTGTTATGACTCGCGAACGGTAGTCTTCGCACAGAGTTGAAATTGCAATTTGGCAACAGATAGCGCTTCGCGCTAGAAACGCGGGACTGGTGCCACAAATGTTTACTTCGTGAGTGCGGGTGCGACTGCCTGACTGAGCACGGACACATCTGCTTGTCAAGATTGTGGTCTGGGTGTGGAATGTCCGTCAGACATCACCCACGGCTAAGTATAGAGCAATCGCCGCTGGGATACCAATCGCTTATGCGTCGCAGTTTGTAAATCAGTACCGTTAAGCCTTGTTAGCGAAAATTGGTAAAACTGAATTGACCTGACATTCCGACCAATTGCAAACATTGCAAACTCTAGGCTTTCTTAACATTGCATGGAGAACATGTCTTTGAAAAGCTGACTACCATTCCTATCACGTATCACTCTCCACGGTTGAAAATTCATCTCATGGATTCTTATGTCCTCAATCTCTCATGAAGGTGACAATCGTAGCCGAGCTCAACGTGGCCAAGTTTGGCAATGGGCGCTTTGAACCACCGACCACCAATACAAGTTTCATAGACCATAATTATCCATCAAATTTTGAAAAAGTGGACTGACCGTAGGGGGCTCTCCCCGGTGACCATGAACCGTAGCGACCGTAGGGGGTTCTCCCTAGGTCACAAAACGGAGGGGCCGTAGGTGGCCCACCCCGTTCCTACATCGGGGTGACCGTACCGGCCCACCCGCCCACAGAGCGCTGGCCGTAGCCGCCTCCTACTGACTGGTGGCCGTGGTCGGCCCACCCACCTACACAGGGCCGGCCGTAGCCACCCTCCTACACCGGAGGGGCCACCGTCGGCCCACCCGCAGGATGGCCGTGGTCAGCCACCCTCCTACCTAGAGTGGCCGTCGGCCCACCCGGCGGAATGGCCGACGGTGGCCACCCCTCTATACACCCAGCAAAGCGCCATGGCTGGGGTACCCCGGGTGCCTCAATGCTACCATCATAGTAGCATAGAGGTTCAGTGACCGGGGTGGCTAGTGTCTGTTAGTAGTGTGCTGTGGCTGAGTGGCTGGTGGCCGGTGGCTTATGCCCCGAATACTTACTCCGGATGGTGGAGGCTGTTGGAAGTTGTAGATAAAAAAAATCGAAAACTGGGGGGAGCACCCATATTTATATTTCAGCGGCTGGGCTGAGGGGCGGGTAACTTCTGTAGACAGGAGAGCGGGGAACGATATTTTCGGCATGTCAACTAGAAATCGGCACCAAAACAATGGGTGCCAAACGGTAATTTACGAGCAATTGAGCTCGGGGAAGTGGGTATGGATAGTTAATCGTATTAAACATCCGACTACATGTTTACTTGCTCTGCGCTTCGTCTGTGGAGCGGCTAATTCAGACTCGAAGTATAGACGCTGCAAGATGCACCTCGGAATGCGCGATCCCTAAGATTTGCAGCTATCGTAGAAAAATGAAGAAGGGTAGTTGGGAATTCCCCCCTATTTGAGCCTCGTTAATTTTGGTATTCTAAATCAAGGCGCAAGCAATTTTTGTCAGCTATCAATGCCCACATACTCCAAATTTTAGTTCAGACACTCTATTCTTTGCATTCAATAGTAAAATTGGTATTGCTGATCCAGTAATGGCGCTGCCCCAAAAAGTAAGGAAATGAATAATTCAGGCTCTGGATCATAATACTACCCCTATTAGGCTTGATTCTGGTCCTTTTTTCTCACAATCTACAAGGTTCTCCATTTTGGCCATATTTGGCCTGCATGCGCCAAGATTCTATCTCGGTAAAACGATCTTGTGCATGCAACTCACTAGCGAGACGCGGGGGTGACACCACATGGGTTGCATGCGTCACCTTTTGCCTTCAGAAGCTTGGGACAGTTGTAGTTGTATGGATCGCGTGGCGTGGAATAAGCTTGCAAGTTAACTTAGTATGAAAAAATAGCCCCTTAACACCAATCCACGTAAAGATGACTGCACCTACTATATGTACTGCGCAATGATTGGTAGACTTTACAATTCCCTTAATTTTTTATTTCTATTCAAATCCGCCATCAAATCCTGAAATGAAGACGGGATTGGGATCATAGTCACCTATATATATGTATGTGATATATCAGTGACCATTCATGTCGAGTGTGACACCCTCCTCGAGTGGCTGTTCCTTCTTTTCCTTTTCTTTGCCACCTTCGAAGTTTTGACGAACACGCTCATAGTGGGCAATCTCCTCAGCGGAGACGGAGGGCACGGACTCACGCTGGGCGTCGATAAGATCCTGTTGCTTAACTGTGACATTGATGTCTTCCTTTGTGGCGGCGTTGTCAAACCACCAGCGAGTCGAAACTTCAGACCCACCTTCAGCCACACGCGTTCTATTGAACTCTTCAATTTTGACATCAACCTCGCCGGCAACTCTTAACATCGCTTTAAGCATTGAATCTGATGCAACGGAATAAAGGTCAGCGCCGGTATACGTAAGCGAGAAATTCTCAGCCACCCGATTCAAATCGACGTTGTCATCAAGTTTGAACTTCCGAGTAAGTGCCTCCAAGATCTTTGCCTGCTTGTCGTGAGTGTCGGAAATACCCAAGTAAAGTAACTTATCAAATCGACCTGGACGCAAAAGCGCCTCATCCAACAAATCGGGACGGTTGGTTGCACCAACCACGAATACTCCATCACCATCGCCACCACTCATACCATCTAACTCGGCTAACAATTGAGACACAATACGATCCATAACACCGCCTGAATCACCCTGGTTACCACGCTTAGGAGCAACAGAGTCCAATTCATCAAAAAAGATGACGCATGGTTTCGCGTCGCGAGCTCTTTGGAACACGCGGCGAACGTTGGCTTCGGACTCACCAATGTACATGTTCAATAATTCCGGACCTTTCACCGAAAAAAAATTGAGCGAAAAGTTCGTGGCAATGGCCTTAGCCAACAACGTCTTGCCTGTACCAGGAGGACCATAAAACAATATACCTGACCGCTTCTTTACTCCAGACTGGAAAAGTTCTGGATGCTTCAATGGCATGTCAATCGTGTCCAAAATTTCGCCTTTGACAAAGTCCATCCCACCAACGTCCTCCCACTTTACCGTGGGGATTCTGGGGGCACCAATGGAATCTGAAAACTGGTTGCGGGCCTCATTGATGGCCTGGGCAAAATCCTCTGGGATCCATTGAATGACCCCTCCATTTCCAATGGCAATTAACTTATCCAAAGTCATACCGATTTCGCTACCCACTTTGGCGAGCCGCAGGAGTGCCAGCTTCTTGGCCATTTTGATGATACTAATCAAATCACGTGGTGTCAAACCAGCCAGCTGTAGAGCCAAGGTTTGAAACAGGACGTCATTTCGGAGAGAAAACCGGGGGTCCGATGACGTTAACTCGCATCCAATAAGGAAACGAAAGATTTCGAATCGCTCGCGCTCACTTGGCACACCAACTTCGATGGTAAACTTGACCATCGCCAGAACATTTTCATTAAGCTTATCCTGGTCGTTGCAACTCATCAAAACCATCAAGTTCGAATATTTGGAAAGGTAATCACCAAGAGTTTGAACAACCTTGAGCGAAATCAGTGTTTGCATATTGCTGTTCTGGTCGTTGGGGTCAGTGTGGGGACATAACGCTTCGATATGTTTAAGGTAGATGACATGAAACGAGGTGGACAGCGCCAGTGGTTCACCAATGATTTTGTCAATTTTACCTGACAATACCCCGATAGTCTTGAGCTCCTGACCGGGATTGATCAAGTCGTAGCAATCAAGCTCAATGAGATTCAATCCGTTCTCGGCACAAACGTTTCGCACTGCCGTTGTTTTGCCAATGCCTCGCAGCATCAGCGTCAACAACACCGAAGTACGCAAGTTCACAGGACTGTTCAAGTTGGTGTCAACAATTTTCTTGAGCTCGCTTGCGTATCCAAACTCACCCAGCACACTTTTGGACGAAAAGTTGAACAATGGAGGCAATTGAAGGTACGAGTACCAGTCGACAAAGTCGTTCGGGGGCAAACGAATGAACTCAACACCCAGGGAAACAAAGAGTGTGCGATTTGGATCAATGATAAATTGCTGGGTCGGTAATTCAGATACCCCCTTGAGATCAACAATCTTGAACCATGCGACGGCGTCAGGTTCACCTTGGGGAATTACTTCATCAGGCTCATGGTCTTCAGCAGCATCGTCATCACCCCCAGCAGCAGCCGCTGTATCAAACATCGTTTTGGCAAGAACAGAGTCGATTGTTACAGCGAGAAAGTCACCCTTTTGGACACATCGGAACTGATGCGATAACAGGGTTTTAAGACTGGAGAAGAAGTTGTTCTGGAAAGTGCGATCCATAGTGATTTGTGACGCCACCCTTGAAATGATCACCGACTCTGCCACAGGAAGAGTTTCGGAAAGAAGCAGCTTCAGGTCGTTCCACTGCTCCAAATGCACGGTGTAACCTTTGCCGGTGATGCCTAGGTTGATGAGGAGAATGGGCAGCAAGTAAATCAGCCCGCGAGCAAACGTGCGGTTGGGCTCAGTCAAGGTGAAAAGTTTCACTACCAATGAGGTTTCGCCATATACGAGCTTGACAAGGTCTCCATTAAACACGGGGAAGCCCAAACCGATGTAGTCACTGGGACTCAAAAATACAAACAACTCCGAGTCTTCCTGGTCCCACTCGGTTGGGATACCATCAATACCAATGCGATGAGGCAAAGGCTTCACCGTAAAAGGCTTGGAAGGCTTAGTCGCTTTCCACATCAGACCGTTAGCCATGTAACTCAGCACATCCAAGTCTTCATCATCATCCACCAACTCAGGTTCTTCTTCATCGTCGATTTCTGACGAAGGCTCGGGCTTATCCTTGATGAGAATGATAACGGTGTTTGCGTCAACAAACCCCAGGGAAACTGGCTCACAAAGACGCACGTGGCCATTGATCAACCTCAACAGGTCTCCGTCATTGACTAAGCCTCCACTGGCCTCCAAAAATTGCTTAAACTGTTGGCGAATCAGGGTCTGAGGCTTGTCATGGAGAATGTCATAGATGTTTTCGGGCACACTAACGTAGATTTGACTCAAAATGGGAATATCTTCGGCCAGAACAGATCGTACCAGTGCCTGGTTGAGGGTCAACTCGTCCAGAGAGTAACCATCGAGAATGGGGTGGTTGATAAACTTGATCAGATTGAGGGCGATGTCGTCGATTGAACCCACTTTGTAGAGTTTGTACAGCTCAAAGCACTCGGAGCCCAACAACTTGATCAGTACGAACTTGTCTTTGTTGCTTTCTTCAGGGAAGAGACGACCAAAAAGGTCGGCCGACAACTCGACTATGTCGTTAGTGCCCACAAGGTTGGGGTCTGTGATAAACAAAACATTAGTCACGGCAGACAATTCGGGGGTGTTGGTAGCCACCGCCGACGGCATGTCTATGAAAGAATGGAATAAGCGGTCGAGTGGTATACCTCGGCGTATTTGTGGGGTTGAATTTTCCAGCCAACGCCGCCCCGCGCCAGTATGCATCGGCGCGCAGGTCACGACAAAATCACATGAGCTATGCCGTGGGAATGAATGTGAGTCTTGAGAAGCGCTAAGCACCGACTCTAACTACTTTCGCTATAGTTTCTAGACGGCAGAACTATTGATGCAGACATACGCAAATAAGACTATTGATACACTCTATACACTGTTTTCCATAGGTCTTCAGTCAAATTAAGACCCTTAACTAAACGGTCAACGGAGGGGTCTTCCACTTCCATACCGGATTCTGCGCCCATCGAAGCCACCGTTAACACACCATTAGATAGATGCAATTTCGTCGCAAAAGCAGATCCTAATCGTCCACTCATGGCCACACAAAAGTCGACAAATGGCGAGTTGAAGTCAATATCGACAATGTGCACCGACAACACCTTACGGTCTGTAGGCGTTTCTTTCGTATCCTCCTCTTGCAAGAAGTGGTCAACGTCAATGTCATCGTGAAGCAGCATACTCAGGTAAGTTGCGGGTTCCTGGACGGCGGTAAGGCCCAATAACTCTTCGTCAGTGACGTCATTTGGCAATTTTAGCAGTTCCTTGAGCTTCTTCTTTGCATCCTCAGACAATTCTTCCGCCATCAGTGCCCGCGAACGACGACGGTCGTTAGCGGGGTGCTTCTTAATGCTTCCTCCAATCAACGTTGCCACGAGGTGACAATTACGAAGCATCGGGATCAAACGAGCTAAGTCAGTCAACTTTGTAATCACCACCAGCTGCACAGCAAGCCATTGACCCAAATGAGGCTGGCTGAGCACATTATAAGCCACGTCATCATTATTGAGTTGAATAATACCTTTGTTGATTCTGTCAAAAAATTTTGATGACGATTTTGCTGTGGTATATTTCCAACCAAAGTAAGCAAGCACATTAGACGGGACATAGGTGGGAGTCGATAATGTAATTTTGAGCGACCACGGACTTGATGCGTGGGATGAAGTTGCGTCGAATTCAAGATTGTAGACACCATTCGCAAGGGTCCACTCCCGTGCGTCGTTTAGATAGTCGGGTTGACTTGAGGCCGAGTCAATCAGAACTACCACCGCATGGTTCTTCCCCGCCACAAGCGACCCTGCTAGATGGTTGAGGTGACGAAAATCCTGCCAATAATTAACATATATGCCAAGTTGGCTTGTGCCGATGTCATTCAAACTGGGGGCCCCCACCGCCAGGTGATATGGAGTTAGCCATTGCTCTTCCGCAATCTCAACCAGCAGTAGCGCTCGCAACATAAGCGAAATTCTCTCGATGTACACAAACAAGTCGCAGGTTGCCGATGAAAGCTGATCGATATTAGCCAAGTACTGCAAGTTGTTGGGGAAATAACCGAGGCGGTCGCCAGTCAAGTTGTTTATGAGAATAGTTTCAGCAACAGTACCCAGAGACTCACCGGGCGTCAGCTGTTTTAAAAAACTTAATTCATTTTTAGTCCAATCAAGCTTGATGACGTTGTCGTTCACTGCGTAAGATTCGCTGTTGCGGGTATCTGGCCGCACCAGAGCTTCTTCTTGACTCGCTGACAGCAATACCACGGTTGCCACTGATTTGTTAGTTGTGAAGTCGATATCGATCATAATGGTGGTACCAGCGATGGTGAGTTTCATCGTCTTGGCATCGTCATTCTTGGACAGGTTCAGCGAGAAGCCAAGCTTGTCCACAAAAGTTTCAAGCTTAAGTTGTTGTGCAAGACGCTGGATCAAGTCGATTGATACCAGAAAGTTTCCCAGGTAGTTGTATAGTAGACGGAGACACTCCTCGAGGGTGTTGGACATGTTTATCTCGATCGCGACGCACAAATGCAACCTAGTACGTGAGCGCAATGCTCAAGATATTTTCTCTAAATGAAGAATCACGGTGGAAGAACAGCATCTAGATACAAAAGCGACTATTTTAAAGCAGCCAATAGCCTCAAATCTCAATGTTTGTGTTTCCGTACAGAATGGGGTTCAATAACTTCGGTCCCCTCATCTTAAAATTTGTCTTTATGTCCATACCATCATAACGTCCTCATCGAAACCCCTTCGTAATTGAGCAAGTAGAACCCCATTATAGCAAAAAAAACAAATTGTGTCACTCATCTAGCTTCCTGGTAACCCATACGCTGTTCTATAGTGCGCCGTTCGAGCCTTTATGGCCAGGGCCACCTAACCAGGCATGCTTTAAGCGTGCGCCTGGAACAAGGTAACCACATTTATGGAAACCATACAAGAGTACGCTGAGCAGGCTCAGACAACTCTTGTCAATGCTGAGCTGCTATGTAAGCGTGCTGAATTACATTTGGAATCCGTCCGAGCCGAATTGACCGAGCAATTGCCAATTTCACTTGATCAGACGTCAGTGGCAAAGGAGGCATTAATAGTGCAACATCAGACATTGGTGCGGGTTCTTGAGGACCTCGACTCACGCGTCAAAAGCCTTAACCACAGCCTCATAACTGATTACTCGCACAAACTCGAACCATCATTGGTCAAATTGGATAATATTCTTGACATCCTTGAACACACCGAGGTACCAATGGACTTAGTAAACGCCGCCAGTACTTCGTCCCACCATCCGCTGTGCCTTGCTGACTTTATCACGATGGAGGCCATAAGTATTCTCAAGAAGAATATCGCTATTTACCATACGAACAGTGCCAAAATTGCCGACCGGCTCAGTGCGGATGCCGGATCTTTGACACAGGAGTTTGCATCCTTTAAGAAGCGGTATCAGCGCGTGATAAAGACTAGTGAAGAGATAGTACTTTTTCAAATGGATGTTTCATCCACCAAGAAAACCTCAAAAACTGCCCAAATTCTAGAGGAGAATGCAGCTCTCGAGCACGAGCTTACGCTGTTGCTCGAGATGCTTACGAACCACTATGATCAGTGTTCGCAAGCTGTACGCGACCCAAACACTTCGGATGCTGACCTCGAGGTTTTAAGAAATGATGCCGTGGAGCTTCCTGATGTACTTAAGGAGGTGGCTGCAGTCGGTGAAATAATTGCAAACAACGAAGGTCGAAGTAAAAAGCTAACGGGCGAGATTTTAAAGGCTACAGAGACCATTTTCTCGTCGATAAACGAGCTTTTGCGAGATTATCGCGATTTCAAAGTCAAAATCGTTCAGTTTATGTACTTCTGCAAGGCGGCTGAAAGGTTTTTGGCCGAGTCTGGTCTCGAGAATGCGGTGAACATGCCCCCTTACCACCAATTTCACAGTGTTGTTTCCCAGCTAGAGTATCATTACTCGCATTTCTACTCGATATATACTTCGAAGTATCTTTTAGAGCTTCATCGGGAGAAATACCAATACCCGCGAAACTTCTTGGAGAGAATCAACCGATTTCTCAATGAAGACTTGCACCAGATGCACGAACAGGAAATCAACCGGCGTAAGCAATGGGTGGCACAATACGGTGATTTTATTCCCAAAGAGTTCACCCTCCCTGGCGAAGTGCATATCCCAATTGTGTCACAAGTCGTAACCGAATGTCTTGATGATGTTGCGAACGAAATCAAGGGAGGTAAGCTTCAGGTAACGCCTCAAGAGCGGAAACTCTTAGAATTCATCAAAAGGATAGGTAATTGAATACAAGTAACGCTTTCAAAAATCACACGAGTTTCGTGTTTGGCAGTCCTGAACGGTCTACTGCATCAAAACTTTTGGTGCGGCTGCGAATAGTACTGTCCGCCAATGCTGTTTGGGGTGTCGTTCACGAAGGCTGGTGATGGCCCGGGACCACTGGGTGTCTCGAGAGGGTCGATGAACTCCGCTATACATTACGATGATTGCATTGACGAGTATGATGAGGCGGATACTGAAGACGTGGAGCCCACAAATGATGAAGCCCCAACTTACCATCGATACGGATTGGGCGCGACGATTTTGATGAAGATGGGCTATAAACAAGGCAAGGGGCTTGGAAAGAATCAGGAAGGGATTGTGGCCCCAATAGAAACCCAGCTTCGGCCACAGGGACTTGGCGTGGGTGGTGTTTCCGAAAAGACCAACCGTGCTAAACAGGAGCCTCTGCCTTCTGCGCCAACTCTTGATGCTACTGAGACGCGCGCGTACATCAAGCTAATTGACCAACTAGAAGATTTGGGCATTAATGTGCCGTTGGGCTACAAATCGATTGTGGAAGATTCTCACCTTGACGACATACAATTCACTGTATATCGAAATAAGCTCCATAAGCTTGGAAAGCTGTTACAGGCTCTCGCTAGAGAACAACAGACCATTGAAGCTACTTTAGATCTCATCCCAGCCCAAATTGCAGCGTTGACTGAAGAGATTGATAAAATTGACGCTGAGCTCGTTAACCTCGAAGGTGCCCAAGATATTATGGCAACTCATCTGGTAGATGTGTTTATGACGCTTGCTGAAAGATGTGAGGATGTATCTTCGCTCCGTGAGAGTTTTGTTGAAAAGTTCGGTGACGTAAAACCCTTCGATGAGTGGGTCGCCTATCGGAAATTGTCCGAATTAACGGAATTGTTAGCAGCAAGCGACTACGAAAGCATCTTGACGGTGCTAAAAGCCCAAAATTTATCAGTGGCTAAAAGCATTTTCCAAAATAATGTTGCGCGGAGACTTTCGCTATTTTTGAGTGAATGGGACCCCTTCACCGAAGAGTCACCACTTTTTCTCATAGACTACTTGGTGTACTTTAGTGGCAATTTGCCTGCTCATGAGTTGGCTGAATATCTTGCTATTATTGAAAGCAAGCTCTGGAGCTTTGCTCGTATGTTCACGGAGAAACAAACCACACTGAGAGATCTTCTACGTATTTACGCCGCGCAAGTGTCTGACATGGTCAATGTTTGGCAAAAAGTGATCATTCAATTCTCTGGACATCTCCAGTGGAAACGAATTGTGCATCAACTTTGGCATAGTTTAATTTCCGCCGGTAGATACATAGCTCAGCAATTGCCTACGCCTTACGCCACTTTCATTATAAGAGCATTGTTGGAGGCTGGGCCCGACGATATTCTTTTCCAGTATGGTTTTGGTAATGAGTGGTTACGACAACTCCAAAGAAATCAACCAGAGTGGTTACTCGACTGGCTCTTGATATTCGCTCCTGTTGGACATCATGCAGCTGTTCTATGGTACGTCAACGCGGCCTTACAGGAATTAAGTCACCCAAATTCACTTAGACTTCCTAAACTAGAAAGAATGGGAGCACCAGAGTCCCCTACAAACCCATCACTGGATTCTGTGGTTCAATATCTTGCACATATCTACTTGTGACCACTAATTCTAATAATACACTGGGCCTTCGGCCGAGACCATGCATTTTTGTAGCAATTAAAGAACTTTTGTACTGGTTCCATTGCAGTTTTTAGCGACAAGTATATTATATGCACACCGTCTTACTGGGGTAATTATGCAAGGCGGCAACCAAGCCTTGTTCGTAACGCCCATGAATCAGGATGAGCTCTTGAGCCGACTTTTACAAGTAGTGGCCAGCCAAGAAAAGCGGATACAGTACCAGCTGGAGATGTTAGCCGAAACCAACCAAGCGCTATCCTTCATTACCCAACAACTTGCGCATACTAAGTTTGCTCCACAGCCACTGCCCACGCAAGCTCGCAAACGAGAACTCCCAGAGGAGATCTGGTATGAGGTGTTTGATCACCTAACCCAGCTTGACGTATTGGCGGTGTGCTGTGTATGCCAAACGTGGAATCGTATTGGTAGAACCAAATTGCAAAAGCGAATCTTTGTCGACTCTCCTGAATCAGAGTTCAAAGTGGCGCGGGCTATAGACTGTGAGTTTTATCGCAACTATACTGGAGTCAACTATGACTGTTTCATGCAAGTGGCTGGCGAAGAATACTTAGACCCGCGTTATGTGAAGGAAATTGTGTTCAACAATCCATGTTTTTCACCCCGGTTCATCTACAAATTCAGTGAAAAGTTTCCCCTAACCGACTTTAGCATTATCCTGTCTCTGTTTTACAAAAACGTTGTCAACGACAAGGTCAGTGTCCGCACGCTTCAAGTAGAGTGCGAAGAGCTCAACAATTTTACGCAATGGGCTGGCTCCATTCGTAACATCAACATCTTGAAGGAGACTGCGAAAACATACGAGAACTTGTCGTGCTTCCCAAACCTCAAACGATTGGCTCTACCTGATTGCCCCACGTCTAGTTATAATGGACCTAAAATGAGTCTTGATCTGCTAGTCATGCGTGGCGAGTTTCACCCCAGTGTGTTGAAGTTTGTCAACATGTCTCAACTTCGCCTGTTACATCTCACCTTTGAACGGGAAATGAATGGCAAGTTTTTGAAACGAATGCATCGACTCACCAATTTGTCAATTCTGTTTGATTGGCATGACGACCTCGTGCCTGCATTCGAGGTATTTATCAGCCATTTGAAGCGTAACATACTACGTTTTATTCGATTTCACGGGGTGGAGCCTTTCAATCTTGCAGACATTTCACGAGTTATCACCTGTCAACGCGAGCTGTTGCAGCATTTAGTGGTTGCCCACAAGTTTGCAGTAGAAGTGGTGTTTTTTGACATCACTGCCGTGATTCGCAACCTTCGAGTAGATGAAGGTTACCGCGATGATGAAATCAATGAATGGTTCAAGGGGTTTAAAGGTAACCAATTCCCCAACTTGAAGTATGTTGTCGTAAACGGCAAGACATACCTCATCCAACGGAGCTTGGGTGAATATTTATACAAAAAGGTCATCTGTGACCAAATCTAGTTACTTCAGCATTAATACACACGCACATTCGACGTTTACCCTTCTTGATGAAATTACGAACGTTGGTCTCACGCACTTCATATACTCGATCGACGCACCCAAATTTTTAGTGCAGGCCACAATGATGAACCCTATGATCCGCCGGGGTCTGATTTTGGTGTGTAAACGCTTCCAGCTGATGCCCACCGGTGGTGTGAAATCAAAGATCAAAGAGGTCGATGCCCATTTCCGCAAAATTGGTGACGAGACAACCGAGGAGTCCCAGAAGACAATGCGTACTATTCGCCGGCTCGGAGTGGGTAGCATTGGAGTCGCAGTCGTGTCCTTGATATTGGCACTGAAGTATGTGCTGGAGCCCGACATCGAGGAAATTGATGAGATCAAGGACTTCAGAGATGTGAGAAAGTAAACCATGTACATAGTAATTCACGAAATACGAAAACTATCCGAGATTAGAAATCAAACATTAATTAAACGCTGTTCTCGACTGGTACCTCAGTGTCACCAGAAGCACGGGGAGTCTCATCAACCCCGTTGTCGTTCACCTTCTCGGTATGTTGGTGGTGGGCTTGGTGGTGGTGGGCTTGGTGGGGAGCTCGGGCGGCAGTGAACTTGGTGAAGACGCCGTCGTCAATAGCACCAGATAAAAGCCAAGCCATAAGAATTGGAATGATACCAAAGCCAACAATGTCGCTGACACCGTACCAGATGGCCTCTGAGGTCGGTTGGATGCGGTTACCACCCTCAGAACAACCCCAAGCAATAGTCTGGAGAAGCCAGACCACAAACCACAAAAGAATAACCAAGTTGCACAACCAAACCTTACCTCTGGTGCCCACAGCACTCCAGGAGCGGTACATGCGCCAGCCAATAAGGATGATGCCTACAAGCTGACCCACGGCAGCAAAGGTGAAGTAACCCCACTTGTAGGTAGATCTGATTAACGAGCCAATCAAAAGACCAAGCACCCACACCCATCCGCACAACAACTTGCCAATAAAATGGGAAAGAAACCGCACCACCGTCTGGAATAAGTCCAGGTCCGCCTGGACGTTAGTTGTTGTGATTTCAATCATCGCCAACAAGCCGGGCAAAGCAAGAAACCAAGCGACAAACTTAGAGTAGAAAATTTGTCTCACCTCGTTCCCCGGTTGGTCGGTATGAGCGTGGTCACCGGTAAATTCAGCCTCAATTCCGGTGTAACCCAAGTTGGAAGCATAAGTGAAGTAGGCAAACGTCATTACCAAGTTGATGAAAGCCAGAAACACCCACAATAACTTCTTGACGGTTTTGGTCGAGGGCGTGAAGGCGTAGACAAGAAACGTAATAGCAGCGAATACAGCGAAGAGTGACATCGCCGCCCACAACCAATCGGACCCATGACGCGTAAGGTGGATACCAATGTAGTTGTCGACAGGGTTCACCTCAAGAGCTTCGTTTCCAGAGCGCGGCACCAAGTTAATCGAAACCATTTTAGTTACCGTATCAACCCCATTAGGGGTCGAAGTTTTATATAGTTATCGGGAGAGCGATTCCGAAGATACCGTAATGGACTCACCCCTGAATCGAATCGACCAACGCTGACAAGTTTACCCGTAAATCCATTCAAGGTGGTCACCAAATGTCGGGCACAACGGATCTCGGCTAGTCACCCGTAACAACACAATGATAAAAGCAATGGATGGGCTTAGTAAAGCTTACAAACAAGCGACACCAATGCTGTGCTTGGCAACCGACACCGTGAACTCGCCGTCTTCAAGGTAGCTACAATGGGCGTGGAGACCTAGCAGCATACATGCACAATCAGTGACCAATGCATGTCGGACCGCCAACGCGTAAAATCACAAGAAACGAGTGTCGACATCAGAAATGACACCCGAACAATGACATTGACACCCTCAAAACCCATGACCGCTACCGGTGTCAAAATCTTTTTGCAGCCACTTCGGCAATCTACGGAGCAATCTAGCAACTGTCTGCACGACCTGCGACAATCTTGCGAAAAATTTATGGGTTTGTAAGCCGATCACAATTAGCATGTACAGACAATTGGGGAGATCGATCGTTCGCCAGTCCAACCGGACACGGCTTACGCAAAACAGCGTGAGATTCAACTCGTCCGCCCCGCAGAAGGAGAACCGTCTTTTGCAGTACGCCGGGGTCGCCGCTGCCCTGTTTGCCATCGCGGGTATCGCCGCTTACTGGGCTACTCCGAAGACTCCCCAGGAAAAGCTCAAGTTCGCGGCCAGCCAAGCCAAGAGCATTGTTGAGGATGCCGCCAAGGATGTCATCCAGTCCAAGGACTACCCTGCCGAGGTGAAAAAGGCAGCTCTGCAGGCACTGAAGCTCTTGGAGGATCTTGACACTGACAGATTGTTGACTGAAGGTAAGGAGTATGCTGACAAAGCTCTCAAGAACAGCAAGCTGTTGTTGGAGGCGACTCCCTCTACCGAAGAAGTCAAGAAGCAATTGCAAGAAGCCGTGCAAAAGTGGTGGGACATGGCCCCCGAAGATCTCAAAAAGAGCGGTCAAGAGTTTTGGGACAATCTTCCCGAGGATGTCAAAAAGTCGGGTCAGCAGTTGCTCACGGTGTCGCTGTTGGCGGACGCCACCAAGATCGGCTCCGAATTGTGGAGCAACTTGCCTTCTCAAGATGAGTTGAAGGAGCGCGCCACTGAGGCCGGTAAGAAGTTGGTGAAGCAGATCCCCACCTCGCCCGAGGATGCCGAAAAGTTGGCGAAGGCCAAGTCGAAGGAAATCTGGGACAACGCCCCCGAAGAGTGGAAGAAGAAGGGTGCTGATTTGTGGGAGCAGGTTCCTGACGATGTCAAGCAGCGGGGTTTGGACTGGTTGAAGAAGGGCCAGAGCTCTGCTTCGGGTGCCATCAACGATGTCATTGAGTCCTTTGACGGTTCGAGCAACGTCGTGGGCGCTTCGATTGGCGCGTACAACGCTGTCAACAAGCGTGCTGCTGACTTCACCAAAGACTCCCTCAACGACGCGGTCGAGCTTGGCAAGGACATTGTTAAGGCGGCTGTTCCTGCTGCCCACAAGGCGGTAGAGTCCGCAGGGGATGCCAAGGAGACCGCCACCAAGGCAGTTGAGGATGTCAAGGGTAAGGCGACGGACACGGTGGTTGGTGCTGGTAAGGATGTTATCACTGGCAAGAAGTCCACCGAGGAGGCGGTTTCTGGCGTGGTGGACGATGCTAAGAAGGCTGCAGGTGATGTCGTGGGCAAGGCGGAGAAGACTGCTGGCGACGTTGCCGGAGACGCGAAGAAGGCAGTTGGCGAGGCCAAGGGCAAGGCTGAGGACATGGCCGGCGATGCGAAGGGCAAGGCTCAGAATGTTGCTGGTGATGCCAAGAAGGCTGCGGGTGACGCTAAGGAGAAGGCGAAGGATGTCGCTGGTGACGCCAAGGACAAGGCGAACGAGGCTAAGGACCAGGTTAAGGACCAGGTTAAGGACAATGCGGGCGCCGCTAAGGATAAGGCCAAGGAGGTTGCTGGAGATGCCAAGGAAAAGGCTAGCGACGCGAAGGATAAGGTTAAGGACGCAGGCGAAGCCAAGGGCAAGACCGAAGAGGCTGAGCAGAAGGGAGCCTACGACCCCGAGACCGGCGAAATCAACTGGGACTGCCCTTGCCTTGGTGGCATGGCCCATGGTCCCTGCGGTGAGGAGTTCAAGGAAGCGTTTTCGTGTTTCGTGTACCTGGAAACCGAGCCCAAGGGCATTGACTGCATTAAAAAGTTTGAAACCATGAGACTGTGCTTCAAGAGACACCCTGACCACTACAAGGACGAATTGTATGAAGATGACGACGACACGTCCGCGGCCCAGCCGAAGTCGGAGTCCAAAAACTAGACGTAAATATTAAATGATACATGATACACTAGCTGAAATATCAAACTAGCAGGCGCATCGAGTGCCCGAGTTACTTTCGACAACTCGGGACAAGTCAATGCCGGCTTGACGCGTCGCGTGTTCCCGCGAACCCACCTGGGCGACTCTGGCAAAAAGTTCGTTGAGAGTGTCGGTCTTACTAGACACCTCTAGCACGTCATGGTCCCAGTCAACGTACGACGTAATCGGGTCTTCTCCTAAGATGTCACATATCTCGTCAATGTCAACAGCGCGTTCGTTCTCCAAATCTCGTTTGTTCCCAACAATGATAACTCCCGGCGCAGCCACTTGACATCCGGTCCTGAACCTCGCGAACCAGTCACGAAGCGAAAGTACCAGTTCATAGTTTGTGATGTCGTAGACCAACACACAAACATCGGCGCCGCGATAAAATGCCTGGGATAGCGCGTTAAATCGCTCTTGGCCAGCAGTGTCCCAAATTTGAAGCGACACTGGCTCTCCATCAACAGACACCGACTTTGTGAGGTAATCGCCTCCTATAGTGGCTTTGTAGGCGTTAGAGAAGGTATGGTGGACAAACTGTGCTCGCAAGCACGTCTTCCCCACCCCCAGATCTCCGAGGAGAACCACCTTTATCGTCATCTGGTGTCGCGGTAACCTGCAGCAGCTTTTGACGGTGTGCTGCATGGTTGCGAGCGTGGAGGGTTTGAGATGATAGCTGTGTGGATCGGATGACTTGACTAATTTGGACCCAGTAAAGGGAAAGAAGTTAGGGACGGTGGACTTTGATTCTGAGATTTGTTGGACAACCATTTATAGTGTGTGCACGGATTGGGTTAGAGGGTTTATACCATGACCAACCCTATGCTGCCCTGATGACCCTGGAGGCTTGTGGATCTTCGAGTATGCTCTGGGGTCGCCATGTAACTCCTCTGTATCCGATAAGGTATTTCCGCCGATCTATTTCTTTTAAAACAAACAAGGAGCACTTTACGGTCAAGTAGGACGTTGGCACTTTTTTTTTTTTTCCTTTTTGGCTCCGGTTACCTCCTCGAAAACTATATCGTAATTTACCTACCCCACTCCGTGTAATCGCGGCCTCGTTTCTTGATTGTTAGCGTTGGCGGTGACAGAGTCAGTTTGACCCACCGGAAAATCCCAATGCGGACATTTTGCGGCATGGTTTCTTTTTCAGCCGCCACACCCAGACGCAAGGTGACTCGGAAATACCGTTTGTTTTAAGCATACCGTGGCCATGAACGAAACTACAGTATTGCTATCAGAGCTGGACATGCTAGGAACAACCCACAACCCTTATCTTGCTCCCACGCCGCGCCACACTCGCATGAACCACCCTGATGTTCAATACTTCCAACGCGTGAAGCAGCAGAACCACTGGCAATACCACAAACGGAACGGCACTCGATCTATTGATAAGATCAAAACCACTACTACAGCCGCATTTAACCCTTACAGTGTCCAGGACCTTATCGTGCGCTTAAAAACCTTTAGTGCTTTGAACTGGCGAACGCCTCATCTGGTTGCACAAGTGAGCGAGCTAAAATGTGCTCAGAACGGATGGCGGTGTGAAAGCTTCAGCCAACACAGCACAAAAAACCATCTTATATGCACATGTTGCCTGAACCAGTTTGTTCTCAAATGGGATGAGCCCGACTACACGCGTCCGCTGCTCCAGTTCTGGGAAGCACCGTGCGAGGAAGTGCCTGACCTTAATCAAACACTTGAGCAAAAGTACCTCACACAAATAACCACCACAGCTCACGATATTAACTGTCTGTGGCGTCACTTCGAAACACCACTTACAGGTTTTTATTACCCGCGGCCTTACGTTAATGATCTCCAATTAATCTTGGACTACTTGGGCCACCTCAAAAATTTGGTTGACAATCATGACATTCTTGTCATACACCAACGATCCATCAATGACACCTTCTTGAAAGCGTCCCTTCCTCCGCCATTTGTCGCAAACTCTAATGCCTGGCTTGCAGCCCGATGTAGCGACAACAAAGAAAACTTGGACCGGATTTTGGGCTACATTCCTGGATGGTTCTATCGAGTGGCAATGTACGGTTGGCTGCTACACATTCAAAGATTCTCACTGCAGGTGGTTTTATTGCTCATATGCGGTAAATGTAACCAACGAATGTTTTTGAATTCGACAAACGCTGAAAATGTCACCAATACAACAGCCACACAACTACCGCTGTGCGACGTACCGATGTCTGCCATCGAACCTGATCGTTTCGACCCATCAACGGACCACAAGCCGTGGTGTTGTAATGTCAATCACGTGGCGTCGTCAATTGAAATTAAATACGGCGATTTTTTCACCCGAATGGTGGCCAACGCTAGCTCCGACATGTTTGACGGACACAAACGGGCACGGCGGTCGCTGCCGCCGCCAACCAAGGTGCGCAAAATTATGTAGTTAATCTAGGATACAAGGGTGCCGAGAAATCCAAGATCTCAATGTAGGTATCGTTTTCATCTGTTCCAGACCCACTAGCGGTTTGCACGGCGGCAACGCACCGCTTGTAATCAATGCGAACTTGCCAGATCGCCTCGGTCACATCTGTGAGTAAGTCACGGGCGAATTCGCCTTTCTTGACATCCCACAATTTAAGCATCTGCAGCAGTCCCGACACCACTCGCAAACCATCGTGCTCAAAGCAGGTGATGGCTGAGGTGTGACCTTTGAGCTTAGCCTGCTGCTCATAGGTCTTGGGATTCCAAATAACCAAAGACGCATCGGCGGCTGCCAGAACTAACACCCCGTCAACGAGGTTTAACAAACCAACCAACTGGCCGTGGCCTTCAAGAGTTTTGATATGTTTACCGGTTCCAAAATTCCACACATTGATAGTAGCATCCATGGACCCAGAGAAACAAATCTTCAGATCAAAGTCAAGTGCCGTCAGGTACACGCGGTCGGTGTGACCCGTCAAAATGTGGGTGCACTTCCCGTTTTGCATAAGATCCCAGACCCTCACCGTCGAGTCATAGCTCCCCAGCACCACAATGTTACCGCAGCCGGACACCAGCCGTACCGAAGAAGAGTGGCCCAAAAGTACTGAGATAAGGTAAGGATTGTTGGAGTCAAGCAGATCGAAAGTGCGAGTCTCCTCATCGGTTTCGTTCATGGGCAAACGCCATACGTGAAGATTCATGTCACGCGATCCCGTCACAAGGATGGGGAACTGCGGGAACACGATGTCCTCACCGCGGTCGTCCTTTCCGATGACACGGGGGTGAATGATGTCAAGACATCTGATTGTCAGAGTATGTCCTCGGAAGATGTGGGTACATTTGCCGGTACGGATGTTCCACACACGAACGGTGCGGTCAGTGGATCCCGTTACAAGTGTGTTCCCTGTGTACTTTAATGCCCATACCCCACCTTCGTGACCTTCTAAAACTCTTAAAAGTTTACCGGTCTTGGTGCAATAGATGTTGATCAGCTTTTCGTCCACCCCAGTGACAATTTTTTCATCGTCGTGTTGCAAGCAGGTCACCACTTTAGAGCCGTAGCCTTTAACGTGGATTCGCTCAGGAGAGTAGTTGGGGTCCATCCACCGGTTGTAAATAATGCAACGCTTCTTGTACAATATTTGGCCCCTGGTAAGATCTCGGGGGTTTTGGCACCATTCCTCAATCAAATGAGGGTCTTCTAAGTCACGTTGAATAGTGGCATCATCGGTAATGAGCTTGTCAGTTTTGAGCAAGTTAATCCACAAGTGGTTGTTGTTGATAGCGCGGTACCAGCTTTTGCACACCAGTTGAAGCGACAACAACGTACGATGATCCAAGTACCCCAAGATTTTGTTGGTGATCTCCAGCGGTAAATTCAGAACGAGGTCGCGTTTCAAAGTGTTCTGTAACAACGCCGAAAACAGACAAAGGGTGGCCCGGTTAGCGTTACGCAACAACCTGAATACTAAGTGATTTTGGTTGCGTTCGTTGAGGTACGTCAGAAGATTAAGCATGGTGTTGATGAGCTCAGCCTGAGTGGAGGGTATTCGGATCATCAGGGTTTCTTCCGGAATGGGCGCCTTGGCTTCTTGAACGGGAGACGCGCTTGGCAGTGGCAACGGCAACAGTTGAGGCATATCCTCAAAATCCAGTACGGGTGTCTGTGAAGGGCTCCGTGGCTCGGGATGCGCCATCAGCGCAAGCAACCGCCTTTTGGGAGGACGGATTTCGGGGGCATCTACGTCGCTGGGCAGATCACCCGCCATGTCCACATCGTTGTTAGCATCGTCTCCACCAACATCACCACCACGGATTCGTTTGCGCTCGCGGTCGCGACTCGTGAGCAGTAGCCGCTGATACTCGTCATGCAAACCATCAGCCAACCGTCCGTTCCCGTTGTCCAACTTGTAGTCGAATCTGGCCTCGACGTCTTGGAGAGGATATCGTGGAGGCAACATCGCTAGGGTCGGCCTGGGGCGGGTGTTGTTTATGGGAAAAAAAAGGCGCGAAGTGCATATGAGCGCTCGAAAACTATGCGGCTCGGCGGGGTGAAACGGGGGTACGAAGAGAATACCGACCCCGCGTTTGAATGCGGAGCTAGGATCTACTTTTTAGGCGCTTGCGACATTTACGTGTTCATGCCTTCGCAAAACTGATACATTTGTGATCGTACCTATTCTCGCCCTCTGAGGTGTTTAGTGAGATGCGTCTTTATAAGTTACGCCAATTTTTACAAATCGTGTGTCTAGTGTAAACGTATTCCATAGAACCGCAGTACAGGCGACACTGAAATCGACTGAGGCGAATGAGGGTTTTAAATAGTTTCGCTTGCCACATTCCTCGTTGGAGTTGATAAGATTCGAAGGCCGAATTCGAGCCTATGAATTCGATGGAGAATCCAGCAACATAGGACTACACCTCTTTCTTCTTCACTGGGCTATGCGAATTTATGTACATCCAGGATGCAACTGCTAAGGTGGCTATACTGTCTACATGACCCTTATAACTACTATAGCCAACTCTATATGTGCTTGAGGCCCATTCTCGCGCACTATGCAGGCGGCTTAATTGCAACTAATCTACTCTGTGATATTAAACTATGTTACAAGACAAATCGAAACAGCTTTAGACGTTGGTGATCTGGATACCAGGCTCGCCAGGAACAGCACCCTCAACGATCTTGGGCGAGGCAACGATGTCAACCTGCTCGCCCTTGGAGTTGGTCCCGGTCTTTTGGCCGTTCTCAAACGAGATAACCTCCACCAGCTCAACCTTAAGCTTGTAAGGAGCACGCTGAATCAGTTCCAAAGTAGACTTGATGGTGTCGAGCTCGTCAAAAGTCAACTTACGGTTGAAGACAACTTCCGGAGACTCCTTGACCAAACGCTCTTTCAAAAACATGATGAACGGCATCGCGCGCTTCATGTCCTTGCCAACCTTGGTCTTTATCTGCTTGTTGTCGTCAAGAGACTGCGCCTCGTACAATTCACGCACCAAGTCAATGTAGCTGTCTTGCCATTCAGGGAAGGTCAGGGACACGTACAAAGTAATCTTGACGGGCTTCGAAGCATCGACCTCGGCAGCCTTACCCTTCTTAGCCTTCAACCCGGCGGACTCGGCCTCACGAATGGACTTACCGAGGCCACGGACGTATTCCAACGCATCAGAAATCAGCTTGGAAACAGGCTTCAGGGCGCGGGGGAAAGCGGTGTTTTGCACAGACTCATCTTTACCCAACAACTCTCTGTACATGTACTCAGCAATATGAGGGGCCACGGGCGCCAACATCAAAGCCTGAGTCTCGATGTACTTGAGAACCAAGTCCTTGTGCATACCTTCCCCATGAGAGGTAGCGTCACGGTAGTAGTCACGGGCAGTCTGGTAATCAAACAAACCATATTTGAGAGCAGCCTTATAGTTCGTCTCGTTGTACTGGTTGAAGGTCTCCTCAATCAAGGCATTCATCTCGTTTTCGAAAGCTTGGTCGTAGAAAGACAGCGTTTCGCCAGTGCGCAACGACCCAATGTTAGCAACAATGTCGTCGCACCACTCCTTGAGGGTGGTTAACCGCAAAATGGCGGCATTCGCATTCAGCTCGTCGAAGTTGGCATCCTCAACAGAGTCACCAGCATCCGCAAGTGCAATACGCAGCGCGTCGGCGCCAAACTTGGTGGTGATCTGCTCAAGGGTCATGAAGTTACCAGTAGACTTCGCCATCTTGGCGTTGTTCAACATCAAGTGGCCGTTGGCACGAACACCACGGGGCCAGAACTGCTTCGGGAACAAAGCTACATGGGTGTAAATGAAGAAAGTCAAATGGTTGGGGATCAAGTCCTTACCCGAGACACGCACGTCAAGAGGGTAAAAGTACTCAAACTCACGACGCATGGCAATCAACTGGTCTTCAGGAATATCAGTCTTAATGTCGGAGTAGGCACGACGAGTGAAGATGTAATCAAACACCTCATCGGTCATCTGTTCAGCCGATATGTTGAACTTACCCGGCTTCTTACCGTAATAGTCAGAGTGCAAAAAGTTGGCAATCGTATAGTATGCCATGTAAATTGTAGAGTCCGAGAGCGACTCGACAAGCAACAGCTCATCCCAAGGGATCTTGGTGCCAAGACCGAATTGACGCGACACGGCCCAGTTCTTCAACCAGTCCAAAACAGCCTCAAACCCATTCCGAGTCTCCTTGGCGAAAGTGCGCATCAGCGACAAGCAATCAAGCGCTTGCGACTTCCATTCATCTTCCCCGTAGTCAATAAACCATTGATCCTCAAGCGAGACAACACACAGATCGCCGGACCGCGAGATCACAACACCTTCAGGCTCATTATAAACAAAAGCATCACCGGAAGCAATCATATCCGCCTTGACCTTGGGCTTGGCCTCCTCGACCTTGTCGCCCTTATACTTACCAATAGCCATCACACCATTGTAGAAGCCCTCCTTATAAGCAAGTTCCTTAGCTTCAGCCAATTGAATAGCGTCCTTGGGAGACTGGATCTTAAGCTCGTTTACCAAATACTCGGCACACTTGTCGCCGTACTTCTCGGTTTGAATAATAGGCATGATGTCAGTCTTAACCCAGTCCTTTTCAATTCCATAGTACTCAGGCTTGTTAGCAAGGTCACGGGTAGTGACAAAATCATCCGGGGAGTCCAGGGGCACACAAGTGACAACACCAGTACCCTTGTTGGCCAACACAGTCTCCATAGGCAACACACGCACGTCTGTGAATTGCGACATGGGAGGGTCAATCTTGGAACCCACAAGCGCCTTACCATTGATAGTAGCGACGGGCTTGTAATAACCACGCTTGGGGGTCAAGTTCTGAAACGACATGTTCTTGAAAGCCCGCTCAGTAGTGATGTAGTAAGCTCCATTACCAGCATCGAAAACACCATACTCAATACTAGGAGAAACGAAGCAACAAGTTTGGCCGTACATGGTCTCGGGACGCAAGGTAGCAGCCACAAGATAGACGGGGTGGCCATCGTAGTCGAAACCAGCCTCTTTAAGAGCTTCAGTGGCAGCAGGGGCAAATTCAGTCACCTTGATTTTGATACCAACATACTCCTGAGGATTAACACCTTCACCGGAAGAACGGTCATGGTCCAAACAAGCCTGCCCATCCTTCTCGGAGTAGATAGTGTACCTCTCGCCAAACTTGATCTTACCCAACTCTTTCAAGCGGTTGACTTGCCAGCGCACAAAGGCATCGTAGTATAAGTTAGCATCAGTGGTGACAAACGACCGGCGCCAGTCGACACGACCACCAAAGTTGGAAACGTCTCTTTCGACAAGAGGGGGGAAGAACTTAAGCCAGTAATCGGAGTCAGCGAACTTAACCACCTCTTCCTTCGAAAGACCCAACTGCATCATGATCTCAAATTGGAATTTGCCTCTGCCTTGCTTGGCAGCAGCCTTCAGCTTCTTGGCCTTGAACTTGGTCGGGTCGGTCTTGGCTTCGGGAGTAGCCGCGGGAGCTTCTTCCTGGTCGTCAGCGGGAGCACCGGAGAAGTCGGGCCCAAACTGCTCAATCTCGCGTTTAATTTTGTCAGCGGCAGCCTTAATGGGCATACCAGTGCAGTGAAAGCCCAAAGGGAAAAGCGCACGCTTACCGAGCATTCGCTCGAAACCCGTGGCAAACTCCACCTTGGACAAAGTGAAAGAGTGACCAGCGTGCAAAACACCATTCATGTACGGGTACGCCATGGTGGCGAAATACTTGGGGTGTTTTTTATGCAACTCGTCCAAGTCATCGGTAGGGTCTTCGGCAACTGTAGGGGCATCAACCTCAAACAATTTCTCATCCTTCCACACCTTCTGATACTTTTTCTCAATCTCGATCAAAGCATCTCTCCGTTGGGTGTTTTCAAGCTTAATTGTAGCACTCATACTGGACTGATGGTTACTTGGAAAATTTTCCACATTTTTTAATGCGCGCATCCGCTACCGGTCGGAGTTGAGACACATTGTGACACTCCATACGAAACAGACAGGGACAAAGACAAGGTGAGGAAAGTGGTTGGGTTGTTGTTGCAGTAAGTTAAAGATTCGGTTGAACGGAATCAAACAATAGAAACTAATGAAAACATTGACTGTCCTACAATCAATTGGTGGCGATCCATGTAGACTCCATGTTGGCTGGAAAGGTTCACAACTTCTTTCACCTTTCAGGCTGTGATACAAGGTGACAAATTTTGTATTATACGAAGTTTTGATAAACCCGTCCCTTGAACGTAGTCAATGTGGTCAGGGAGGACTTCTCCGCTTTTGAGGATTTCAGGGATCAATTTAGCGTCGCTTCCGTTGTGGGCTACCATCAAAGTAGCCCACCCGTGTTAGATATGTTCCAATCAGCTGACAAATTGTTTTCCCAATCAAAGTTTCTATTATTGAACGAGAGTGATGGCAATCAAGTATTTCAATTCAGTTTTATTTTTACTTTCCTCTCACTGCACTGCTATATTGTCATCAGCATAGATCCCTTTGTTGAACCTTCATCCGTGAATAAACTAAGATCAGCCAGTTTAAGTCGGACTTACAAACCCAATTTTCACTTTAAAGAGTGCAAATGAGATTTTGTGATTTTACTTTCTGTGTTTCAATACAGCCTTGCCAAGTCAAGCGGACAGGCCTTGCATAATTTCGGTCTTTCTTCGTATCTTGCAATTCAAACAAGGTTGCGGGTTTACATCCTTGTAGGAGGACTAAAAGGATAGATTTTCAAACAAAACTTACCATAATAAGCTCTGAAGGTCTCTACAAGACATTACAAACCTGCTACTATTGGGTCAAATTGGTAAAACTAAAAACGCGTTGCGTAAGTATATATTTCTGGCTTGTTTGCGAAAACATTTGTCAATATTCACTGGTCCTAGTTTTAGCTAAGTGAGAAAAAAAAGTTTTCAAATAATGGCACTGTGGCCGAGCGGTCTAAGGCGGCAGACTCAAGCGTTAGCTTCCCTTCTTAGAATGGGTTTTCTGTTATCGTAAGATGCGCGTGTTCGAATCACGTCGGTGTCAGATTACTTTTTTTTTGTTTGAGTTGTTGCTGTGTGTGGTCTTCTAAGGATCTCATTTCACTTTATTCCGTGTCATCTTTCTCGATACTTTATGGTGTTAGTTTACTAGCAACGAACCTTGAGGTTTTTATTCAATTTGTAGCGCAATTTAAGATGTTTCGTCCCGCTTTCATCACAGTGCATATTGCATAACTCACCGCAAAAGAATTATCCGAGATTTGATCAAAAATTACCATGTCTTTCCTTGGCTTTGATTTGTCGACTCAGGGGCTCAAGGTCATCGTGACTGACAAGGACCTTAAGGCGCAAGGCCTCTACAACGTTGAATTTGATGCAGAGTACCGTGAAAAGTACCACATAAGTCACGGAGTGATCACGAACGAGGAAGATGGAAGCGTTTTATCCCCTGTGGCCATGTGGTTAGACGCAATTGATCTTGTTTTTGGACGTATGAAAGAAGACAACTTTGATTTCAGCCTGGTATTAGGTATGTCAGGTAGTGGTCAGCAGCATGGTCTGGTGTACTGGTCAAAAGCTGCGGAGTCTGGGCTTAGCGACTTAAATGCATCAGAGCTGCTCGCACCTCAATTAAAAGATTGTTTGGCTTACGAGTTCTCGCCTAATTGGCAGGACCATTCTACTGGTAAAGAACTTGAAGACTTTGAGAAAACTAAAGGCGTGGAAGAACTTGCGGCCGACACTGGTTCTCGAGCCCATTATCGCTTTACAGGGTTGCAAATACGGAAGTTAGCTACTCGTGGGAACCCTGAAGCGTACGCGAAAACATGGCGTATTTCATTGGTATCATCGTTTTTGGCAAGCGTACTCATGGGCAAGGTAGCCCCTCTTGAAGAAGCTGATGCTTGTGGAATGAACTTATACAATATCAAGGAGGACAGGTACGACGATCAGTTGTTGGCAATTGCAGCGGGTGTGCATCAGTCTCTTGACGGCGCAAGTGATGCGGAAGCAAAAACGGGGGTCGACGAACTTAAAAAGAAATTAGGGTTGGTTTCCCCTGTTGGTTATGATAGCATCGGAAAAGTGTCTTCCTATTTCGTGGAGAAATTCAATTTCAACCCCGATTGCAGAGTTTATTCATTTACTGGTGATAACTTGGCTACGATTATCTCATTACCTTTGGCTCCAAGAGATTGTCTTGTGTCCTTGGGCACATCCACGACTGTTCTCATTGTCACTGATACTTACCACCCTCTGCCTCAGTATCATCTATTCAAGCATCCGACAATGCCTAAACATTATATGGGTATGTTGTGTTACTGCAACGGATCGCTCCCGCGTAATGAGATTCGTGACGAGATTAACAAAAAGCAGAACGGTGAAGACAAGCTGTGGGAAGCATTTGACGACTGCCTTGAGAAGTCAGGTAAGTTTTCTGGAAAGCTCGGCATCTACTTCACAAAAGGTGAAATTATCCCTAATGCTGCTGCCCAAACAAAACGCGCTGTGCTTCGAGAAGGGAAAATCTACTACGTGGATATCGGCGACGAATGGCAGGTCGAAGATGATGCTACTGCTATTGTTACTTCTCAAACATGTAGCTGTCGCTTACGATCGGGTCCTATGTTGAGTCGCACGGAGGATTCAACTTCCAAAGGAAACAAAGAAATTCACGAGGCTTACGAAAATATTGTTGAACAGTTTGGTACGCTTCGGACAGATGGTGAGGACCACTCCTTTGAATCGGTTACTGCTAAGCCTAGTAAATGTTTCTACGTTGGTGGTGCGTCCAATAACCAAAGTCTTATCCGAAAGATGGGCTCCATTTTCAGCCCTACAAATGGAAACTTCAAGGTAGATATCCCCAACGCGTGTGCTCTAGGCGGTGCTTACAAAGCCAGTTGGAGTTACACATGCGAGGAAAAGCAAGAGCTTCACCCGTATGAGGAGTATATCAGCAGATTGACCGACGAGTATCATAGCTTTGACGTTGAAGACCATTGGTTAGACCATTTTCCAGCATTAGGGATGCTCTCAAAGATGGAGTCGGAATTGAATCAATAGTTACCATATACTGTTTTAATAGAGACCGCAGAAAGTCTGGTTGTTATAAAGTTTAAGCTGATGGTTAATACTGAATCAATGTCTGTGTGGTTTTGAGCCCGTGTCATTGAAAACCATTCTACAATTATATGAAACTGGGAGAAAAACATATTGGTAGTGGGACTACCTTCAGGCAATATTGGTTGGGGCACGAATACGCATGTATCTGCTTCAACAGCCATATATTACTATCTTCGTCACTGATGCATCGTACTCAGTTTACTCGATGGTTATCATCGCCAGTTCGCGACATTTCCAGACTAAGCATCAATGATGCAAAGGCGCTAACTTCCAATCAAGATCGGATTCCATTGATTGAGCAACTAGCTCACATCGAGCATCCAAGAAAGGCACAATTAATCCAAGCTTTGATTCCCGACTTCTCCGTGTATTTCAAACTAGGTCAGCAGGAAAAGGCAGTTCCTGAGGTGCTCAAGCGTCTCATTGAGGTCAACCCAGGACGCGTTCATCTGCCATGGGAGCTTTATACCCAGCACGCACCATCGCCATCTCCCGAAGTATCAAGGGCGGTCTACGCCAAACTTACAGAAAATCTAGAGGAGAACTTAGGGTTCGTTATGAAGTTGTTGGAACAGCAACCAGACTTGTTGAATTCAGGCGATTCTGTTCGCGAGCTTGCTAACGCCCTTGAAGCTGCTAATCTACTCCCATTCGTCGTGGTTTTGGCGTCTAAAGACATTGTGCTGCCAGCTCAAGCTCGAAAATTGCTTTCTTCCGTCAAAGGTGTCACATACTTGGCACTTTTTCGTGAGATTTTTGCTGTCGATCCCACCCTCTTGACTAACCACGACTTTTGCGATGCTTTGGATGCACTTGCAATTGGCCATGATCTGGCTGAATTTCAAGAAACTTGTTCCATCATTAACAAACTTACGGGACACGAAATATTACCTATGTGTCAGACTTTCGGAGACTTGTTGATCGAAACCATTGTTGATTCGGGACGCGATGTGCTGCTGGATCCCGAGTCCCTTCCATTGCGCATTCGACTTATCAAATGGTACGCTGTAGTGAATGACAACATTGACGCAGCGACAGCTCTCTACCACAAATATCAACGCATCAAGTATGGCCAAGCTCTTGTTCAAACCGAGTTGTACAAAGGTTACTGTTACCAGGCTTTTCACCATAACAGCGAACTCAACATGCAGATTGCTGACACCCTATTCCCAGTTGACGATATTTCAATCCGGTCGCTTCAAATCATGATTATTACTAAAGCCAATTTTAACACGGAAGAGAGTCTTCAGATCTATAACGACTACATTCAACAAATATCAAGGAAAGTGGACCCTACTACATCCCGATCGTCAACTGGTTTGTTGACGGAATCACTTGTGTTATCTTTTCTCTACGACCATGACCGTGAATTCGCGAAGTTGTTGTTCGATAAAGCAGTGGAACACAAGATCATCAGTTGCGAACACGAAGTGCAGCAGATCAAGAGATTGTTCAAGGTTTACAGTGATGCGTTTGTGGAAAAGGATAGCTGGGACGCGGCTCGACCGAAACTTAAGAATTTCGTCGACAACTATCTCCGTCACCTTTAGTGTGTATATAGAGCTCTAATTGATCACAGCAAGGAATACTTGTATGCAGTCTGATAATGTAGAATGATGGGATGTACTCTACTTTGCGTGTGACAACCAATATTTGCAGAAAATCGTGCTGTGATCAAAAACGTGTCAAAACAACTTTTCCTCAGATAGATACATTCCCTATCTTGATTGCAATCCATATGAGTTTGAGAATACTTGAAGTCGTCAAAAATTGGGGTAGGAAAAATACACTATGAGTCAACACTAAAATGACAGCATTCATGTCTTCGCGATCTTCCATATACTTCTCTGGACGAACTCCTGGGTTCGCGATAAGGAAAGGCGCGGCTAAATTACTTTTTCGGGATACGCGCACTATGTTAAGCAAAACAGCCCACCAAGCAGAATGACTTTGAGGAAGTCTTATCGCTTGAGATTTACTGATAATCTCCGGCCCGAACCTCGATTCTATGGTACAACTCACCCTTTGAGGACTGATATCCTCTTTCGAATAGTCTGCAGCAGCTGCAGCATTGACGCATTATCAGCGGTCAATAAGGCGCACTCCGCAATTACACGAGTCATAGTCGCAAGGCCGTTTCCTTTTCGCCGCATTGACTCACACCGTTGGACGCACAAACTGAAAAATTTCACTACTTAAACCATTCGTCGACCAGGAAAAAAAAAACAACCCAATATGAGTGAACCGGTTATTTTACACCTTAGAGCTGAGAAGAAGCCTCTCGAAGCGAGAGCAGCTTTAACCCCTACCACTACCAAGGCGCTTTTGGACGCTGGTTTTAAAGTCTACGTCGAGGAATCGTCGCAATCTACTTTTAAAAGCGACGAGTACAAGGCGGTAGGCGCTGAGATTGTACCCGAAGGTTCGTGGGTGGATGCTCCTAAAGATCGTATCATCTACGGTTTGAAGGAATTGCCCGAAGACGATTTTCCTTTGGTGCACACTCACATTCAGTTTGCGCACTGTTACAAAGACCAAGGCGGTTGGAAGGACGTGTTGCGCCGCTTCCCTGAGGGCAATGGTACCTTATATGACCTTGAATTTTTAGAAAACGACCAGGGTCGTCGTGTTGCCGCCTTCGGTTTCTATGCCGGATTTGCCGGCGCCGCTATCGGCGTTTTGGACTGGGCATTCAAGCAAACTCATCCGGACTCTGAAAACTTGAGCGGTGTAAATCCCTACCCTAACGAAGACGAGTTGATTGCAGATGTCAAGACGGCGTTGGCCGAGGCGTTGGAGGTCACCGGTGGCCGCTACCCCTCATGCCTTGTCATTGGCGCTCTTGGTCGGTGTGGTTCGGGCGCTGTGGACTTGTTTCGTAAGGTTGGTATTCCTGACGACCTCATTGCTAAGTGGGACATGAAGGAGACGGCCGCTGGTGGACCGTTCAAAGAGATTGCTCAATCGGACATCTTCGTCAACTGCATTTATTTGTCCAAGCCCATTGCCCCGTTCATTGACTTGGAGACTTTGAACCAGCCTGACCGCAAATTGCGAACGATCGTAGATGTCTCCGCCGACACCACCAATCCTCACAACCCTATCCCTGTGTATACCGTGGCTACCGTATTCAACGACCCAACCGTCCTTGTTGAGACTTCGGTAGGCCCTAAGCTTTCTGTGTGCTCTATTGACCACTTGCCTCTGTTGTTGCCTCGTGAGGCCCTGGAGGCGTTTGCCAAGGACTTATTGCCGCTGTTATTGGACTTGCCTAAGCGCGATACTTCTCCCGTGTGGGTGAGAGCTAAGAACTTGTTCGATAAGCATGTAGCCAGATTGAACGAGTGATCTTCATGTATAATAAATAATAATGACTCAAATTTTGTTAATGTACAACTGGTCAAGGGAAGATTGAAGAGAAATTTCGACTGCAATATCGCTACAACCCAGATTTGAAATACCACTACTTTAATCGTGTGTTTGGTTGATCATTATGCATTACTCTCGGGTGACAGTGACCTTTCTCTTTTTGTTCTTCTTTTTCTTGCCCACCATGAGCTTCTGAGTCTCCCCATCAGACTCATACTCCAGCTCCAGAGCGTAGGTATCCACGTGGGTAGAAAGGCGCTTTTTCATAGTCGAGGTCTTCTCCACGCGCTCCAGGCATGCAACAACACAATTAAGTCGCTCGCCAGTATCGTACACGGCCACTTCTGTCTTCGCAGCAACATTCCAAACCACAATACGGCCATCCAGAGAAACAGAGATGAGGTATGGAAGACCTTGCGTGTCGGTTTCATCCGAGAAATATGTCATGGCCTTGATGCGATTAGTGTGGCCTACTAATTCAAACAGGGGTTCAACAGTCTCCATCGTCACCTCTTCGGGTAAAGCATCAACGATCTGCTTCTGCCAATCAAAAAATTGGATTTTACCGTTGCCGAGTCCGACAGCGAGCCATTCGTTGCCGTCAACATTAATGATTTCAGCACACATCAGCACCCGAGGGAATTGAATTTTCTTCACAATTTTGGCCCCAGCAGTGTTGTAAATCATGATCTGGTTTTTTAACCCAACAATAAAATATGCCCCATCGTGACTCCATCTAACGAAGTCGCCATATTGGCCTAAGTGGTCGCGACCCTTAATTTTGAGAACGGCGGCTTTTTTGGCCGTCATCAAGTTCCACAATCGAATGGTTTGGTCAGCGGCCACGGATATAGCAACTCGACCAGATGGATGAATCGCCAAATCTGTGATACGATCGGTGTGACCCTTCAAAGTGCCAAACATTTCCCAATCCTTCGTGCGCCAAATAATGATCTTTCCATCCTCTGATCCCAGCAACAACCACCTACCCAGCTTGTCGTGGTGTTCATCCTTGGAGCCTTCACTAGAGAATCTCAACGAAGTGATAGTGCCTTGATGACCCATCAAGTCACCCAACTCCTTACGCTTTTGCAAGTCATAGATGTGGATATGTTCGTCATTCGATCCAGTGACGAGATAGCGTTTAGCCAAGTCGATGGCTTTGATCAGAAGCGAATGTGCTTCGAAGTGAAAGATAGGCTGGAACATCGCATCGCGTGCGCCCTTAGGGTCAATCAACACCAGTAGACACATGAGGTTATGTTCATACGATCCCACCATAATGCGGAATTGTATGTTTTTGCCCGGGTGGCTTTCTTCAGTGCTGGCTGCCATGGTGGATGTGCGATGAGCCTGTAACGCGGATAGATGGCTGCGAAAAGTTGCAGCATACTGAAAACAAAACATTACAATAAACGAAACTACGAGAGTGCTCAAGGGGTCAGTCCCGTCTAATCCAAGCTGAGTTGGTAACGCATTCCATCACAAAACTGTTGTACTCCACTCCAAGTTTTAGAGAATGAGGAAAATTCAAAAGATCCGTAGTTTCTTCTGTCTCGGAAGACTATGTCATGAAAACGTTGCGTATCACAGATTAACCGGATACGCTTTCAAAAATACATATTTCCATATAAGTCTCTAGCTTCATCATAATGCTTCTTCGTTGAACCTTGCGCGTCATGAGCGCTTTGATCTAAGCCGCACACCAAAACATACGCCATGGCGCCGAACAAGACGCCTAGCCAGCATCAGCTGACATTGTTTATTCTGCCACAGATACAACGGCAAGCATTCGCAACACCTCCGAACCCGGCAGCCGTTCCAGCAGCACCCAGCGTGTTTGAAACGCCAGGACTGTCACTGTTTTTTCAAAACGTTCGTGGGCTGGATCCTTCCCTGCCCCAACCGTTATCGCAGGCCGAGCAATTGCGATTATGGCGCCATGACGCTCTAATGCAAAATCATTTGCGAACCGCCGAATTTATTGGCGACAAAGTGTTGGCCCTTACGGGCGACGCCGCGGATGCATTTTGGTTGGGCCAAGTGATGTATACAGGCGGGCACTGGCAACGAGCACGAGCGTTGTTGACCCGACCTGAGTATGCCAAGCAAGTTCTGTGTCGGTATTTGGCGGCACTTTGTGCTTTTAAGCTTGAGCTTTGGGATGATGCGCTTGATTTGGTGGGCGAAACAAACCCGTTCCATAAAGACGAACATTATCAAGTAACCAGCGATGGCGGGATCAAATTGGAAGCGCTGATGTGTTATTTACGTGGTCAGATTTTTGCGCAGCAAAACAGCTTAGATCGTGCAAAGGACTGCTATAAAGAAGCGGTTTTAGTGGACGTAAAATGTTACGAAGCTTTTGCCGAGTTGGTGGACGGAAAATTAATGACACCACGGGAAGAGTGGGAATTTGTGGCGGGACTCAATTTCCGTAATGCTGACGACAACGCTGAGTTGGTGAGGTTGTTGTACACGCTGAGGCTCCTGAAATACGTCAACGTTGGTAAATTTGAGGAACTGGAGGCTATATTGCGTGAAGAGTATGATTTTGGTGACAATGGAGATATTTTGTTGGCTCGTGCTGATTATTTGTACGTGCAGTGCAACTTTGATGAGTGTCTTGCCATTTGTGAGCGGATCTTAGCTCGCGATAAGTTCAACTTCGAAGTTCTACCTCATTATCTCAACTGCTTGTATGAAGTGGGTGGTAAGAACAAGCTATTCTTGATGGCACACCAATTGGCAGAGCACCATTCAACAAAACCCATCACATGGCATGCAATTGGCATTTACTACCTAAGCATAGACAAAGTAGGCGAAGCCCGAAAATTCTTTGGCAAAGCGACGTTGCTCAACCCCAATTTTGGATACGCGTGGATAGGATTTGGTCACACTTTTGCTGCGGAGGGCGAGCATGAACAAGCCATCAGTGCTTACGCATGTGCTGCCAAACTTTACCCTGGTACGCATTTACCTAATCTCTTCCTTGGTATGCAGCATTTGGAGATGAACAATCTAAACCTAGCCGAAGAGTATCTAGCGGCCCTGTATCATATCTGCAACACTGACCCCTTATTACTCAATGAGCTTGGAGTTATCAACTTTCATCGCAACAACTTGATTAAAGCTGAGCTCTTTTTCCAGGAAGCCCTCGCCGCCGCTAGACACCTCAATTCGGACCTGAAGACTTGGATATCCATTCATACGAATTTGGGTCATGTTTATCGCCGTACAAAACAGCCCTACAAAGCTCTTGAGTGTTTCAATCAGGTTGTCAAAATTCTGGCCAGAAATGATGCTCCGATTTTACTGGCGATAGGGTTGGTCTACTTGAAGCTTGAAAACTACAGTAAAGCAGTTGATTCTTTCCATGACGCGCTTGCAATCTCACCAGGCGATCCCATTGCTCAGGACTTGCTAAAGCGCGCGTTAGAACTCCATCGCGACGCGGACTTCTTCAAAGAGAGTGACCGAATTTTCGAATTGAATCTCCCGTCACTCCATCCGCAAGAACAGGATTTAGATGCGGTAGTGGCTCGCCTCAAGAGAGGACCTGAAGACTCTGATGGTGAAGTAATGGATATCGAGTAGTCGTGGGTGCGATAAAATACTATTTGTCTATTGCATTTGATCATATTTAGAGGGATGAGGCGAGCCAACAGACAAAACGATGTTTACGAAAGACATGGTTGCGAAGGATTACGACACAGATCGGCTGGTTGGCCACAATACCCCAGTGTGTCTATACTTGATGCAAGAGAGAAGCCTAGGGAGGATTTACTTAGATCGAATGGAAGAGAGCGTTTGTGTTAGGTTTCACCACTGTATCTTTGGCGTAGCTGCTGCATTGCAGTCTTGCGTGTCCACCCCGCTGGGTTGCCTGGTACCGTCTATTCGCTGGAAGCACGACGACGCCATCTCATTCAAATCTTGGTGGCGTCGCGTCATGCCGATTCTGTGTGAACAGGATGGAGATCACGTCAAATCGAATTGAAAAGTTAAACCTAAATCCTCGGGGCTATCTGAAAACCCTGCAACAACAGAATTGGCCTATTAACAAAGGAAAACACGGTCTCGAGGGTCGTCGCCACCTGCTCCCACATTTGCGTCATCTACAATAGTACCTGCCTGCAGATTGGCCCATCTCTAAATCGCCAACACCAATTCATAGTCCTAAAAGATACGACCTCACTTAGTCGCCACTGTGGTATTCACAGTATGCTTCCACTGTAATTCTAGCAGGTATTTCTGGGGAGTTCCCGTTGTCGGCCGTTGTGCTTTCCGCAGTCACAGTCTAAAAAATATTAGTGATCTGTTTATGTAGGCTACATGCGGAAACACACGCACTCCTCAGACGACCTAATTTAGGTCTTTACCCATCGCGATCGTCCCTAGCATTCCGCTTCACTACGCCGCCAGGTCGACAAGCTTCAACCTGGTATATCACTCTTCCAGTCAACGGACGCTAACGCCTATTCCAGCTCCAAGTCCACCAGCTTACCCCACACTTTAACATCGCCTCACGAGGTTCTCCACGAGCGGCAGACGTCCCACAAGTACGTCGGTTCCAATAATGGCACTGAAACTCCTGGAATCCACCCTGGTGGTATCAGCCATCTGCTTCAATCAGGACCAAGGGTGTTTCGCGGTGGCACATTCCCTGGGCTTCGTGGTGTATAACACTAATCCAGTGGAAATCCGAGTGACTCGCCAGTTTGACTCGCCACTTGCCTGTGCCTCCATGTTGCACCGTACCAACTACTTGGCCCTCATCGGTCAGCTCCCACCCGCGGATAGCTCCTCGAAACCGATAGTGTCATGCAATCGTGTAACCATCTGGGACGATCTCAAGCGCAAACCTCTGCTTGTGTTTGATTTTGACAGTCCTGTTTTGGGAGTTCTTTTACTGCGGATGCGTATTGTTGTCGTTCTCGAGAATCAGCTCCGTGTATACGGGTTCTCTAGCCCTCCCAAGCATATTGCCACCTACGATACAACTATGAATCCCTACGGACTTGCTGACATGCTGGTGACCGGTCTGCTGCCAGTGCTTGCGTTCCCTGCCCGCGCCCTCGGACAAGTGCAAATTGTCGATGTTCTGGGAGAGAAAAGCCAATTCAATCGCATCATTAAGGCTCACAAGAGTGCCATCCGTTGTCTTGTGCTAAATCGTCTGGGTCTGTTGGTGGCCACAGCCCTGGAAACAGGTACGCTTATCCGTGTCCATACTACCGCGACGCTGGCGCTCGCGTATGAGTTTCGCCGCGGGTTGGATCGCGCTGTGATTCACCTGATAAGCTTCAGCCCCAACGACCGTCGTCTCGCAGTTTTGCTGGACAAGCTGTTGCATATCTTTAATTTGGAAGATGCTGCTAATCGCCACCATGTGCTCAAAGCTCTCCCATTCCTGTACTTCAATCTGACTTGGCTGTGCTGTCTGATAGCTACTGGTCGTCATGATGGAGCCATTGGATGGGCTGGTGACTCTGTGATTATTGTGTGGAAAGAAAAGGTGTGGGAGAAGTATGATATTACGAAGGTCTCTTCCAGTACGTGGCATTGGGAGCAGCCAGACACTGAGGCGTGGCAAGTGTCTCGTTCTGCGTGGAAACGCTTGGACTTTTAGCTTTGCATCTGGTACTAAACGCAACGAATGACATAAATCTGAATTGCGAGCCTATTTCGACTCCTATGGATGTAGACAAGACAGGGTTTTGTTTATACAACCTAGATCAAGGTGTATGGCAGAGGAAATTGATGCCAAGATTGAAATGTAAAGACACTGCATGATTTGTTGATTATGAATACACGTTGCTCATTAGTTCTCGTAAATTAGTAGGGGCCATAAGCCAGCTATGTACATTAGGCGATGATCTCGCATAAAATAGGGGAGTGGAACTTCTTCTCCTGTCGGTGGTGTTGCATCATCTCCCAATGCTTTCCATGCCAGTTGCGTACAAATCTTTGAGCATGGGACAGGCTTTTGAAAATGAAAAGCTGGATATGCGACGCACGAACAATGTCTTCAACAAGGGTCTGGACAGACTCAAGCTCGTAATCCCACAACATCCGTGGTATTGTATGCTTCAGAAGCCCAAACGGCATGTGTCGTACCATCACCAGCCTTTGCCGTAGCTCTGGGTTCGCCAATTGACGAATAAAAGCAAAATTGGGATGCATATTTAATGATTCATGCCCCTGAGTGAGTGTCTCTGCCTTGTTTGCTTGGTTTTTTCGTTTCGCCATACCACGGAAGATCTCGCCGGTTGATGGAAACTTGTCGAGCTGGGCAACTTTAGCGGGCTGGCGTTGGTTCTTGAATAAAAAGGGGCTAAAGCAGTGTGATATCATGTCCATATTGGGCTCCACCATTTGAAGGTTGAGACTAATCCCGTTCAAAGCTCGCCCGCGAGTTTCCACCGCGTATAAGGCAGCCTCAACGGTATTTTTGAAGACTAGGTAGTAGGCATCCTGGAAAACTAACGTTAAAGGATTGCGCAGTTTGATTGACGTCACAGCGAGACCCTGTTTAGTGGGGCCTGGAACCCTGTATGCTCTTTCGCGGTTGGCAGGAAAGATATTCACAAAGTCTTTCTCGGAGATGAACTGGTTAAAGCACGGGTACTTCAATACGTTAGACATAACTGATTGCTCCTTGACCCATCGATGACTCAAGATATCGACAGCAGGCTTTTGGGTCCAGTCTTTTTCCATGAGCAGGTCAAGTACGGAACCACTGGGCGCCTGCGTGGCATCCTGATACAAATAGGATTGGACCATGGGCACTTTCGGTGCCACTTCCACCAGAGCAGCCGAATACAATAGGCTCAAAAGCTTGTCGTTCGGCCTCTTAGGTAGATTCATGGCTCTCATAGATCGACTCACAGATCTTTTTTTCAACTCGCACGCAGCACTTCAGCGGGTGAAACCGTCCAGCACATATACATTGGAGCTGAACGCTCAAGGTGGATGAAAATCCAGAATTGATGTCTTCTTGCGTGTTCTTAAATTCTTACATGTATTATGTTATATAGTGGCGCGAATTCGACTACTCATCGTCATCATCAGAGTCGCCCGCGTCTAGAGCAGGCATTTCGAAGTCAGAATCGTCACCAGCAGCAACAGGCGCCTCAACTGTACTCTCCACTGCAGCCTCCACAACTTCAACTCCCGATTCGATTTTATCCACGACGCTCTCGACTTTTTCAGTTACAACTTCAACAGCTTGAGCCATTTTTTCGGCAATGGTTTCACCAATATATCCCACTTGAGCTTCATTGGCTACTGCAGCGACCACTTCAGGATTCACTGGAGTTTCATGCACAACCTTTTCGACACGCCGGCGTTTCGGTGCCTCGGTCACAGGTTCTGCTGATCTCTTGGTGATCTCGTTCCTTACGTGCCCCTCAGTATGTTCTTCTTCTTCTTCTGACTCGTCAGCCATGATTTGTACTCGGCGGGGTAATGGAGGAAGACGGGGGTTGCAAAACACTGAGATGACGGGATCATCTCCTATTATCAGAGCCACCATGGGAAGAATCAGAGTCTTTTCGTAACCAGGGTAGACTACTGCGTTCACCAAAAGCTCGCGGAGTTCTAAAGGCGGACGACAATCGGCGGAGTAATACTGAGCGGTGACTGACTCCAAAATTATGTAACGCATGATCTTGTAATGGTAGGTCAGCGGTAATGCAGCCACACGAGTTATTATCGCACTGAAGAATTTGCGTACCAGGGCGATCACCCGCTTGGGGACTTCCTCGGTGAATAGATGCTGGTTGCTCAACAAGTCGGCAAGCGGGACTGCATTCTTTCGCTTCTTATTTTTCTTGTGTCCTGGAGGGTTTTGCTGCTGCTTTTTCGTCGCAGCCGCCTTTTCGACCAAGGTAGTGTTCACACGAGGGAGCACAAGGGCATTGGCGACGTCAATAAAACGCAAAAGCGGCAGTGCATCGGTGACAGAGCCGGAAACCTTCAAGTATGCAACAATGCAGTCAAGTACGGCTGCGTAAAAATACTGCTGAGCTAAGGTTGCACCTTGGTCGACTTGAAGGTTGGAGATAGCGACCACTGTTTCGAGAGTGGCAACCACCCGCAGAAAGTGGGGGGCAAGGGCACCATTATATACCGGTACCATTTGCTGCAAAAGTGCTACCGCAGCAGCATGGTTGGAGTGAATGGTGACTCCAACCAACTGTTGAATCACAGGATCAACAACATCTGGTCTGAATTTTTGGAAACGAGGATTGATCAGCAAAATGGCTTCGAGTGCAGCGAGAACAACCCCAAGGGGTACCTTGACAGCGGTCCTGATACCCAGACACAAATACGCGCCAATAAGTCGCACTAACGTCTCAACTCGAATGCCTATCTGTAGAACCAGAGCAGGTTTGTTGAAGTCAATGACCATATCAGGGAACACTTTGGTAAATGCTTCAGTGGATTTGAGTGAATCCAACAACTTGATTTCAGGCTCTTCGAGCTTCAAAAATTCCAGATAAACAGCCAACACCTCTTGCAATTCAGACACAACGTGTCCAACTCTTTGTTCCCATTGCAACTCCGGTTCACTTTTCTCGATAGCCGGTAACGCAGCCAAACCCGCAAAAATATTCTGCTTCAACTGCTCAGAAAACCCAGTAAATTCTTCCAGCGCCACCATCCGTAATAACGACTGCTCATATTTGGTGCCAAAGCTGCGGAAAACCGTGGGGTGGTGAGTCAAGAGGGTATGGAGGGTACGAATGATAGGAACAGGAGCACTTTCGAGGTGCTCAAGGAGACCTCCAAGAATGCTTGCTCCCCCTTTCCCGGAAAGCTTGGGTGTCAAAATCTCCCGCACAAGGGTATCCTTACCCCGAATCTGGTAGCAGAAAAAGTCGATAGTGTCTATGGTGGCTAACAACACTTTCTTGTCGTGGTTGGGGCTCCAACTGTCCAAGTTCTTCACTAACTGGTCCAACAAGGCGATGCCATCAGATGCGAGCAACTCATAGTTAAGGGCGAGTACCTTAATGAGCACTGTCCCGCACCACCGGTTGTAGGCCTCCGCCAGTCGCGTCAAGTTGAGGGTACGAGCCACTAAATGGCGCGTTTCGTCAGGGGCTAGATCGGCACATTTCGTAACCAGCAACTGCTGGAGAATGGGAACAATGGACGATGGAGTGCCCTTTAACTCGTCTAGAATCACTTTAATTGGAATCATTGTATGCTCTAAGGTTTCCTCGTGCACTGCGATGAGTAGTCCAAAAGGTTTTGGGCTCAAAACCTTGAAGTTATAATCCAATACTAGAAGACAACGAGATATAGTTTAGGTGTTAAAAGATTGTGGTTAAAATGCTTTCTCCAACGTAGAAAAGTCTTCAGCTCTATCAATAGTAAATTCATTTTTTAAAACCTCATGTGTACTACTACTATAGGGTGTGCTCACAAAACATCGTCCAACATCCCCTTGAACTTAAACGGTTCGTAAGGGTAACCCTCACCGACGAAGTACTTAGACATCAGCTCAACCCAATGCAAACGCAAGGAGTGTAACATAGCCAGGGTACCTTCCATGCCAACCAAAACAGCCATGGTTAAAGTGAACCACATGGCAAAGAGCACGACAGTCATTACCACACCAATAATGCCATGGACGCCAAATGCACCGCCAATCGTCATGTCCCACAAAACAGTCAGCAACTGGGCATGGGCTAACGAAAGAGCCCACAATCGCAAATACGAGGCAGTGTGCGACACGCAATTGAGGCAAAACTCGATGGTGTGGATTACTTGGTGAATGACAACATCTCCAATGGAGTGTTCTTCTTGTTCATCACTCTCGCTCACGCCAGGCTCTGAGCCGGGCACGGGGGCATACAGCTGGTGTTTGTCCATTTGGCGCTTGACGTACAAGGGCTTCACGAGCAACAACCAGGGCACACAAATCAAAGCCACCAATAAAAGGAACACCTGAAAGCCCGCCTGTCCATTGTATAAAGGTTCGGCGACTGTGCCAGGAGACAAAAACATGGAGATTAACATGTTGAGCAATCCGGGGGGCTGGCGACCAGTAGCAAACCAGTCAACCAGCCACTTGTACACAATACACACCAGCAAATAGCCAAAAAGCAGCAGCATGAACAACAAACCGGGGATAAAATTACCAATGATGTCAATGCCCAGGTGAAAGTTGATGTGATTGACGAGCGAGAACATGTAGGAGTACAACATGTGAATGTAACCCAAAAGAATCAGCAATTTCATTTTGTACGAGTTCGAGAACAAAAGTGCATTTTCTGCTCCATGCCAAGCCCAATCCAAGCCAAACACATATGTACCCGTCGGTGTTGCGGTCAACGAAGTACCCGGTTCGAATTTCTCGGGCCACAGCCATCCCGAACGGAAAATCGTCATCAGCTTAGAAAAGATGTCATTGTAAAGGGTACCCGTGTAAATCAGGAACGCTCCCATCAACAACAAAACATAACGGCCCGTGAAAGCCATGTCAAAAATTTCACCCCGCTTCATAGCACCCAACTGCTTTTCCTTGAGTACCAACCCGGCAGCAATACCGAAGAGCAATAAGCCGTGACCCAAGTCACCGAACATAATGGCAAACATAAACGGGAAGGTAATGATAGTTGGTAAACCAGGGTTGACCTCGCGGTACAGCGCTACCCCGTAAGCATCGCAAATCGATTGGAAAGCCTCCGTGAACTTGTTCGTCCGGTGGTAAGTTGGCGGAATCTTCAGGGTCTGCAAAACATTGACGATGGGTGCCACTGCAGAGTCCAGCTGACGAACAAGATCGTTCAAGTCGTCAATATCATCCAGGGGAACCCACCCTTCGGCAACTAAGGTTTGTCTCAGGGCGTCGTAGTCGCACAAGTTCATCGTCTCGTATACCGCCCGTTCTCTGGCTACGATTTCCCACCACCGGCCCAAATCGGACGAAATTGCGATGAGCTCCAGAGTAAGCGCTGTTTGCGACTCTTCGAGTACACGGCCGAGATCGTTAAGTTTGGCATTAATTTCTGAAGCCTGTTTGGCTCGCCCAGCCGACAGAGACTCAACCTCATACAAGTCAGCACCCAACAGCTCACAAATCTTGGATACACGTTGGTGCACAAGCGAGCCATGAGAAAAGATAATAAAATAGTCGCGCTCGTGGCCCGGCTCGGCTCCAGTTTCAAGAGGCTCCAGTTGATAGTACAAGTTACCTCTCAACACTCTCCAGAGAATCTGTTGGAGAGGTCCAATTTTGACTCGGTCAACAACACCGGCGACAAAGTTCAGGGCGTCGTCGTGGTCGCCACCAGCCCCGGCACGCTCAAAAAACCGGCCGGTTCCAGCGACTGTCGCCTGATGCTGACGCAAATCACGTTGCGTACCACGAAGAGTGTCGCACGCATCAGTCAATTGACGCACACGGTCCTCTAAAATCTGCCCATTCTGTTGAAATTCATCAATCTCCAGTTGAGGAGCTGTGTCCAACTCGTAAGGATAAGCACGAACAGGAATACCCGCACGGTCCAATTCCTTTTTGAAATAGGTGTACTGACGGGTAATGTTGTCGAGTTTACGGACCTCGCCAACGAACGAACGCTGGAAGTCGCTGACCCCGGAGTTCAAGTCGCGAAATTGTACAAGGCCCAGAGAGCCGATAGCATGCAAAACGTCACGCAGAACCTCGTTAGGCACGTACAACTGTACCAACGACATTTCCGCGGAGCCTGGAGGTTAGTCACAAATCTTTGTGTATGTAAGGCGATCACCCAGTCATCGTGGCTGGGGTTCGATAGGAAAAACGCCACGCAAAAGCCACCGTTTGACGTGTTCCAGAGCCACATAAAAGGCAATTGATAAGTCAGTATACTTACGGAAGATAGCTTCGTCTTTATGCTCCATGGTCGGTGGAAGCAGCTAAACTGTAGTTGTTGAGCACGAGGAAGGCAATTAAGTTGAATGCGGTGTGCGTGCATCGGCAAAAGTCACGTGATCCCATGTTATTCGATAGGAAAATCGAAGACAGCCTGGTAATAGCTACAAAAGCATGAATAGGGTCAGGTGTACTTCTGTGCCATCGGTTAGCTAGACTTGATACTGGAAGTCAACTCTCGCTTTGGAAATTTTCATATATCGCAAACTTAGTCGGCCTTGCGCTATAAGGGACCGTTACATCTTCTACACCCACCCTTCTTAACTTCGATGATAACAAAGTCTGTTGGTATTGAGTTTAGTTCATTCAGTTCTGACATAAACGAATATCCTTTTCATGATTTTTCAGAGAATCTACAAATATTACGCATTTGGAACAAATTGTATGTGTGAATATGCTCTGTGTTCAACCCATTACAAGCAAAATCAATTCTTTCGTCTAGTCCTTGACTTATGTTCCGTATACTAGTGATTTCTCTTCGTGTTGAGGTCTTGTGATTTTCCCTTACAATTTTCACTTGATCATTTTTCATTGTGTGACGCGATATGAGACTCAAATATGATACTGCCAACAGCCAAACAGGATAAGGTGGTGCGCCAAACAGACCTAGATGCCTTGAGCCTGCGTCACAGTGCCAGTGAGCGAGGCTATTTCCTGTTGCCTGACTATTATGGCGAAGACCTCATTCGTCTGTACCAGCACAATCTCCAATTCACCACGGGGTACACGGCTATGCTGGCTGGCCGCACAGTCCGCGCCGCTTTTGGTGATCGCAAACTCCCAATCATCAATCGCGGTACCTTTCTCCGTACTCGTGCCATTGACGAAGTTGTTGATAGGTTCATTAACCACCACAATGGTACGTGTCAAGTTATACTGTTGGGTGGGGGGTCTGACACCCGAGGTTTCCGGCTATTGGCAGAACATTGTAACGTCATATACCATGAAATCGATTTTCCTGACAGCGTCAAAATAAAGAAGTTGGCGATTTTGGACAATGACTCGCTTCGGAAAGTGATTGGGGTCAAGGAAGAGGGCACGCACCCGAACACCCGTGAAGAATTTGAGGCTTACGACCTGGATATTCACACAGAGCGATACCATTTAGTTGGAGAAGATCTCCGCCAGCTCCACGACTATAAGTGGGGGAATTCGGAACTTGCCACACTCATCATTAGTGAGTGTGTTTTATGCTATGTGGACCCCAACGAAACCACTCAAATTCTTAAGATGTGGACGAAACAAATTCAGGGGCCCGTAGCTGTAGTGATTTACGAACCGCTTTCTTTGAATGACGCCTTTGGAGAGACTATGGCGCATAATTTGGCTTCAAGGGGGATCAATCTTCTGCTGTTCACCCAGTATCCCACCCTAGCAAGTAGACGAGCCTTTCTCGCTAAGGAATGTGGGCTTGAGCATGTTCGCATAACTGACATTGCTCAGATCGGTGGCTACGCTGGACCAAAGGCGTGGATACTGACAAAAGAACTTAATCGTGTTAACAGCCTTGAGTTGGTTGATGAAATTGAGGAAATCACTATGCTTTATCAACATTATTGTGTTTGTTTTGGTGAGGTACGCGGTGACTTTGGCACAACCCTCGACGACTTAACCTGGAATTGATAGAAAATACCACAAATGTCAAAAATATCATCAACCGTCATCATCTTATTGAACCGCATCTCTTACTAAACACTAAGTTGATTCAAATGTGAGGATTGAATATGCAGTCAATAATGCCGAACGAATAAAGTTGCTTTTGTTTCGCAATTGCGCAGCCAACCCCTTTATGCAAAAGTAGCAATTAGGGGTCATAATGGTACTGGACGTTCTCAAGCGATGTTCTTGTAAATCCTGCTAGCTCGCGACATCCAGACTGTCCTATCCACAAACATTGCGTGTTTTCTTACAAACTATATTTACCAAATTGATGGCATTGCGCAATTTCTCCAAACTTACTGCATAGTCACGAGCACAGGTTTCTTCAAATGCTTTGCTTCGAAAGGCACGTCTCGAGTCTGGATATATATATAAAGTTGCCATCATTTTGTGATTTTGTCTGATTATGATTGGTTTGCCAACAGATGACTCTCCGTCGCTGCAGCGGAAGCGGCAATTGACCTACATTGGGGCCGGGGTTCTTGCCCTTCTCATTTTGTTTTTTGTGCTGCCGTTATTCGAATGGTTTAAGATTTGGTCGACCTCTTTAGATCAGAAACATCGATGTGAACTACTTGATAAAGTGGTGCCTGCTTCGTTCGAGAAAAACAAGGATATTGTGTTGGGCATTGTCCATGACAAAAGCTTCCGCAAACAGGCGGTGCGTAAGCTTTCTGGAGCGGTCCAGATTGACACCCAAATTGTCGACAACCAGCCACCCCCCGACGAAAATCCCGAAGTTTGGGTTAAATTTAAGAAGTTTCACTCGTATTTGGAGAAGACTTTTCCTCAGGTCTATGACAAGCTCGAGGTGGAGACTGTCAACACCTATGGGTTGGTTTTCACTTGGAAAGGTAAGAATAAGAAACTCAAGCCATTGTTGTTAATGGCCCACCAAGACACTGTTCCCATCCAGAAAGACACACTCGACAAATGGACTCACCCGCCTTTGCTGGGTTACTATGATGGCGAATGGGTTTATGGCCGTGGCTCATTTGATTGCAAATGCACGTTAATTGCTATCTTGCAATCAATATACGTGCTCATCGAGCAGGGTTGGAAACCGGAAAGAACCATTGTATTGCTGTTTGGATTCGACGAGGAAGCTCAAGGAATTCAGGGTGCGGGACATTTGGGACCGTTCCTCAAAAAGCGTTACGGCAAAAACGGTGTTTATGCGATTGTTGACGAGGGTTCTTCACTCTACATGGATCCCCTGATTGGTAAGGTTGTGGCTGCCCCCGCCACTAGTGAGAAAGGCTACATGGACTTACACGTAGATCTCATTACTGGTGGTGGCCACTCTCTGGCCCCTCCGCCCCACACCGGCATTGGCATTATGGCGGATCTTGAAACCCGTATTGAAAATGATCCTTACGAGCTGGCTTTGACTGAGCGCAACCCCTTCATGCAACATCTTGAATGTGCTGCTGTATACTCTACCACCCTTCCCAAGCTGACTCGAAAGGCAATCTTACGCTCTCTGTTCGACAAAAAGGCTATGTCAAAGGTGATTCTGGCATTCGAGAAGTCACTGGCTGCAAACCTTTTGAAAACTACCCAAGCTATGGACATTATTGTTGGCGGCGAAAAGGCTAACTCGCTTCCGGAGCACGTCAAACTTGTGGTTAACCACCGTGTAGGTATCGACGATTCGCTCAAGGCGGTACGTCACCGATTTGTTGGGCGTGTAATGGATGTTGCCGAGGCCCACAACTGCAGTGTTGAAGCGTTTGGCAAAATACTTCGTCACGGCGATAAGGGTTACTTCAATGTCACTAGTCCTCTTGATTTGGACGTCGCTCCAAAGTCCCCTACTGACAACGAACTGTGGCGATTGTTGGCGGGGATCAACCGCCACGTCTACGAGGATTTGGGGATTTACACCGATATTGATTACCCTATTTTGACGGTTCCTCTGATTATGACAGGTAACACTGATACTCGCTACTATTGGGGTATCACAGAGAACATTTACCGATTCCTGGCCATGATTACTTCGCCAACTCTCGCTTGGGGTATGCACTCCGTCGACGAGAAAATCAAGGTGGATGCACACTTAGCATTGATTGCTTGGTTGCATGAGTACATTCAAGCCGTTAACGACGCGAAAGACAAATGAGTAGTTTTTGTGTGCTTAGGATATACATTCTATTGTTTATACCACCCAAAAACCGTAGGCCAATTATCAATACGTTGAGAGTAAATCCACTGCATCTGACCAATTCGAGCCTTGCATTTTGTAGTTCTCAGTCTTTGCTCTTGAGACAACTGGAAGCGGTGTTTTGAACCCTGAAAGGGTGGTTTCAAGTATTTAATTAGTGAACCTTAATCCAAATACAATGTGGCCAAGGTTATTCTCCTTCTTGTTCGGCCCATTAAGAAACCTTTAAAATATCGAGTTACATGTGGTTTGAGCATTAGTGAGTCATGTGACCAAAGCCACGTGCATACTCATCGCAAGTTGAAACCGCGATCGCGACGGAAGTCGACGATCAACATGGCCAAGCGAGAACGCCGGGTGCTGTTTGCCACCGAGGCGACCGAATGGAACGGTGAGACAGGTGCTAATGGTGCCGCCGTCCCGGTTGCCTCCGACGGTGGTGGTTCCTCCGAATCCGAGCTGGAAGAAGAGCCCGAGGCCCCGCTGAAGCGTGCTCGAAAGCAGTTATCGGCGCAGGACATTCAAGTCGCCCGAGAAACAGCCGAAGTATTTAAACTGAACATCTTCAAAATGCAAACTGACGAGTTGTTGAATGAAATTAAGCTCAAAGACTCTCACGTTGACCGCGTTGAAAAAGTGTTGCATCGGCTTCACGAGCTCATTCAAATGGTGCCAACGAGTGGCGAATTACTGTTGGAGGAAATTGAAAATTTTTCCGACAAGGTAGCTATTCCTTTCCCCGATCCCAAACCTACCGGTTCCCACCACACTTTCGAGTTCGCTACCCCTCAGCTGGTGGACCTTGTGGGTCTGTTTGGGCTCAAGACCGGATCTCTGACAAACCTGACGGTGGATATGGTTGTTACGATGCCGGAGCTGACGTTCGGTCCTAAAGATTATTTGAACTATCGGGCGCTTTACAAACGGGCTTTTTGCACGGCCTGGTTAGCTCACCACTTGGCCCCACTTGCAAGAAAGCACCGGTTGCCAGTTAAAATTGCGTACAGCTATTTTAATGGTGACGTTTTGACCCCTTGTTTGCGGATTGAACTGGTGAAAACGGACAGTCTGGATGATCTCCATTTTCACAAGACGAAATTGGCGATCCAGGTGATTATTGGCATGGCTCCTCATGTGTTTGAGGGTAAAAAGTTGTTGCCCGATAAGAACTGTGTGCGTATTAAAGAAGATATGTTGCCACCAACTCCTTTGTACAATGCTCTGGTACTTTCTAATACGTTGTACGGACACTACTTGCGATACTTGTACACTTCAAAAAAACTGTGCGAGCTGTTCAAAGACGCTGCCATGTTGGCACGAGTTTGGTTGCAAAAAAGAGGATTCTCTGGCGACATTGGCTCAGGGGGGTTCGGCCACTTTGAATTCTGCACAGTAATGGCGGCATTGTTGCATGGAGGTGGTACAGAGGGAAATAAAGTGTTGTTGCATGGATTTTCACTGTACCAATTATTCAAGCTGACCGTGAAGTATTTGGCGGAAACTGATTTGCAAGAATCCGGTTATCTCTCATTCACTTCTGAAATCGGCTCCACTACCGCGCTGAAATGGAAACAAGAAGGTTTCCGTGTGCCCACCGTGTTTGACAAGTTCACCAAACTCAATGTTTTGTGGAAAATGACCCCTGACCTGTACCAGCTGTTGCGCTCATATGCCCGCGAACTGTTGCATCTTCTTAACGATGTGATTAGGGACCGCTTTGATGCGTTGTTGTTGCAGAAAACCGGCAACAAGCCGCTGCTTTTAAGCCATGACTATGTGGTTACTATTGACATATCTAGTGTGCAACAGGATATCAATTTTTCGGCAGCCGATAAAATTTTGTACCTCACGTTCGAAAATTACGTTTGTCATCGGCTTTCGGTTGTTGTGCGACGCGCGCTTGGGGAGCGAGCCACTAACGTGGTGGTTCAACATCAGCGTACTGGTATTTGGGGATTGACTAAGCGCAAGCCTGCCGGTTATCTGCCTATGTATACGATTCAAATCCGGGTTAACCCCGAAGAAGCAGCGAAGCAGGTAACCCGTGGTCCTGCCAACTCAGATTCGGAGGATTCTCAGGCCAAGTTCCGTGGTTTTTGGGGCAAGCGGGCACTGATGAGAAGGTTCAAAGATGGGCTGATTCAAAACTGTGTTGTTTGGGAGCCTCTGCTGGAGCCTCTTGTCTTCTCGATCATCAAATACGTTTTGGACTCACATGTTGCTAAAGGTATCTCCGAAATGGCTGAATTGGGAGGTTGGGATCTCATGTCCCATCTCCCTGCTTCCACCGCGAAAAACACCTGGGTTGGCGTTACTCAAACTTTTGAAAAAGTGGCCCGTACTCTTGTCAATCTCGAATTACCGCTTCGCATCAAGTCTTTATTGCCGGCTCTGGCCACCTTGCGACAAACCGCGGTGTTGGAGCCTGTTCCGTTTGCGGTGCTGCTGCCAGACTTCTGGAACGATTGTATCTTGCAGTTTGAGCATACAGTGCGTTGGCCCGACGAGTTGGCGGCGCTCGAGCAAACCAAGACAGCTCTTTTGCTAAAGATTGCTGCGGAATTGGGCAAACTGAGGGATGATTACCATTGCCTGGTGGTGGAGGATCAGATCCTGATCCCTTTTGTCGTGCAGCATACCCTCAACCTTGTTGTCGGTGGTTATGGCTTCCGCGTCCGCGTCACTACCGATCGTGATGAAACTATGTACTTGCGGGCAGTGGCCAATGGGGGTAGTTCGTTGAAGCACACCCTTCAGGAAGTCTATCTCAAGTGGTCTCGTTCTCATCATGGCATCCTCAAACACACTCGAACAGTACAGCATTTAGTACATCACTTTCCTGCCTATCTGGCTACTGTACGCCTATTCAAAGTGTGGTTAGACTCTCACTTACTTTTGAGCCACTTCGGTGACGAACTAATCGAATTAGTGGTGCTTAAGGTATTTGTCGACCCTGCCCCTTATCCTGTCCCTCATCTGGCGCCCACTGGCTTTTTGCAAGTGCTTGCTTTTCTCGCACAATGGAACTGGCGGGAAGATCCTCTCATATTAGATTTGGCCAAGGAAGGAGATGACGAACATGAGTTGAGTGACCGCTTGACAGTGGCTGCCTACAAGATGATCGAGGATAATTTTAGGAAAATCCGTTCTAGCGACCCTTCAGCTATCCGAACTCAGTGGTTTGTTGGTTCCAAGGATGATCCACTGGGGATTTTATGGTCTCACGACATCCTGTTGCCCATTGCTCTGCGCTTGACTGCACTTGCTCGTGCTGCCGTTGCAACCGTTAGTCCGCATTTTGCTGCATTAGGTCTGGGCAGTGCTGCTGAGCTTTTCGTGCCTGCTCTCAATGACTATGATTTTGTGTTGACTCTTTCTGAGTCACTGCGGGTTCTGGCAGCAATGCTGGGCCTTTTACCCCCAGGAGCGTTCAAGAATCTCAACAGTGTCCCTCAACGGGTGCCCGACAATATCAGTGCCCATTACGATTTACATTGGGCTTTCTACACAGAGTTAGAAGCTCGTTTTGGTCAGGTGGTATTGTTTCTGACTCATAAATACAATGCGCTTTCTTCGCCCGTCGTCACTGGAATCTTTGTTCCAGCGTATCAAGGTAAGCGCAAATTCCGGCCTTCGCTCGGGTTCGACACGAAACCAGCGGGTGGCGAAGACGTCGAGCTTAACCGTGAAGGTGTTTTGGCTCAAGTCAAGGGGCTCGGTGGCGAAATGGTGGAGAAAATCTCCATGTAACTTGTATCATAGACTAATATAATTTCATCGTCGAACTCGTCGAGACAATTTTGTATGACTAGATTTCTTTGTTTTTGAAAATTCCCATTCTGAAAGCACATGGTATTACTCTCTAGGTCGAGACATTTCCAAGGTGTGATACTTTCAGTCTGCTCAAGCCATGTTCGAACTAGAACCGTTGTCGTGGCAGTGTACCAGCTATAATTTCGCGCGCGACATTACTTTCGCGATATGGACTTCAACCAGCAGTACCCCACGGTGGAGGAAACCGGGGTCAACAACGCGCTGGTGTTGGCCAAACGTCGAAAATTCTTTATGGCTGAAGCGCGTGCTGACGCCAAGTGGATTGGCTTCCTTTTTATCACCATAATATACCTTCGCGACGCTCTGCTGATGGGCTTCATACTCCGAATGGCCGTCCAGTATATCAACTCCCTCCAACACCTGCCCCAAGAACTCTTAGAGGCAACCCATGACATCAAACGTGCTTCATCGAAGGTGAAGGTTGTCTTTTCGTTCTTGGCCAATGGAATTTGCATCTTTTTCCACCTTGTGTTTGGAGCGTATCACCCAGGCGATTTGAATGGTGGCGATATACACGGTGCGGTGACGCTACAGTTCATTGGGGAACCAGTGCGTCGCGGTGGCTACTTGACTCTACTTTTGTTGGATGTTATTGTTTTTGTTTTGCAAATGTACTACTTTGTGTTGGCTAACGATTCAGAAGTGGGGACGACGACTACTACTTTGGAAGCAATAGAGGACCATAAAGATGGCGACGGATATACTGGTAATCTCCAACTATTCGAAGTAGATGTGGTTGACAGTGTCCAACGCACTTTAGCTTACGCCGCTGATATGAACGCTTGGATGTACCCATCAGGCATGCTCACACGCAACGTGCCAAGCCTGGCACAAGAACTGTCAGTACCCATTCCCGGCACCTTCCCTTCGCAGGCTTTTGGTTGATGATTTGTAGGAAGTTGATATTGCCTAAGGTTCGGGATTATTGTTTCAAAATAGAGGGTTTAGCATTTGTCTACCTCATACGGAAACTGGAGGTTGGCTATTTTTAGGCCATTCATCGGCTTTCGCACACCCGTCAATGAAGCACCTCGAGGAGTGGGTTGAACCAATGCAGCGATATACATTGCGCGACACATGGGCCGAGAACTAAGGAAACTAGAGCCTTGTTGGATATTTGAGACTAATAGCAGGGTGAGGGTATATATAAAGCTCCATTTACCTATTATCGCCAATACATCCACATGATTTTCTCGTTTGCTACCTTTATCTCTCTCGCTGTTATCGTCTCTGCTGGTTCATTTCATTCCGGGGTTGAACCAGAAGTACCTACAGTTGAGATTCCTACTCCCGAGCAAACGCTCCCCCCAACTAAGCCGGACATTAGTTTGCCTGAGGTGCCTGCTCCTGAACCGACAGAGCCTGAGCTTCCTCCTACTGAGCCTGAGGTCAGTTTGCCTGAGGTGCCTGCTCCATGCTCCTCTGAGCCTGAGCTTCCTCCTACTGAGCCTGAGGTCAGTTTGCCTGAGGTGCCTGCTCCATGCTCCTCTGAGCCTGAGCTTCCTCCTACTGAGCCTGAGGTTAGTTTGCCCGAGGTGCCTGCTCCTGAACCGACAGAGCCTGAACTTCCTCCTACTGAGCCTGAGGTCAGTTTGCCCGAGGTGCCTGCCCCTGAACCGACAGAGCCTGAGATCAGTTTACCTGAGTCATCGGGGGTACCTCCTGGAATGTCTAGCATTCCTTTGCCTCCTGTACCAACTGTTGAACCAATCCCCTCGCCTGTTCCTACTGTGGTGCCTCCGTTGAATTCCACGCCGCAAGTTTCCACGCCTGAGACAACGAATACAAAGCCTTCAGTGGGAACGGAAGAAAGTGCTACGGAACCACCCGCTGAAACAATTGAGACGACTGTAACCACAGATTTATCAGTGTTTGACTCGCTGATGGTTCCCTCTCTACCACCTGTGGAGGGTTGCGGGTTCAGAGAGAATGTTGGATTTGCCGGTGTTGCTGTAGCCCTTGCTTTTGCGCTCCTTTGAATTTGCCGAATTGAATTTGTGATTTTGGAAAGGGACTATAATTAATGAATTTTTCCTTCACTTCGTAAACTTTACCAACCATTGCCGCAGTGGCGATCACGAATAGTGAAATGGACCCAATACCTCACGATCTCTAACGACTTTGGTCATGTGTCGTCACTTTTATTTATTTTTTTTTTTTTTTGACCTTGCCTGCTAGATACTACTACCGGGATGGTTTGACGCGTCTCATAACTTCTTGCTCAAGTTGTTATACGGAGCATTTTCAGATCGTCGCGAATATGCTACAGAAGTTAGTCAAGTGCGTAGCCGAGACATGGCATATACTGGTTGACTGAACTGAATATGGTCTGGGCTCGCTCACGAATCCCTGCTTGGGGGCAATTACACACCCCGAAACTAAGTTATAAAAATACGAGGACGCGTGTGGGCAATGAAGCGCCGGTGCATAGTATTGGGACATTGTACCTAAATACTTTCTGGGTTGGCCAACACAATAGGTTCCATTAAGATTGGCACCAACACACCTATAGGCACATACTACTGTAGGTCCCACTCAGAGGTTATTTGAACGGTGTTAACCATCGTCTGCATCCCGATTAATATGCAAATCGGGCCGTGAACAAAAAGTTCAGCCTTTAGGCAATTCTCCCTGGATACTCCTTCTCGGTGCCTGATTGGCAGAAAACTATCTTCGAGGTTGTCCTGGCAATAGCATCTCACACCTGCAGGGGCTGGCAATGGCGCACATATGGGCGCGTGTGCCGGCAATACAGTCGTTCCAATATTTTTTAGAAAAATTATAGGGTACTAGTCAAATTCAGCGGAATTCGTAGGCACTTATCTTCAGTTCATTAGTCACGAGAACTTACCCTCGATAGGTCGAAAATTC